>PVIA01005960.1:0-105976 GCA_004024845.1 Tonatia bakeri | reverse complement strand
GCTGGACGCCATGGTGGCCGTGCAGCCAGGGCAGGTGGCCGAGAAGGGAAGGGGAGTGGGCGGGGACCCTGCACAGCTCACAGCTGATGTGCCGCTGTCCGCTACCGCCGCCTCGGTCAGGCGCCCCACGTGCAGCCGCGCGCAGGGGGCTTGGCGCCGCCAGCCTAGCAGCTCGCGCGGGGAGGAGCGGGCGCCCCCGACCGCTGCCCCGCGCGCCCCGCCCCTGGCCCGGGAGCGCGCGCGAGGCGGAGACCCGGCTGCCGGAGTCCCGGAGTGCAGGAGCTCACGGTCTCCGAGTCCCTGGGTACGATTTGGAAACTCCCACGCAAAACCCGTGTGCCTCGATAGCTAAGGGAACCTCATCCCAGAAAATGCCCCAAACGTCGTGTGTCTTGCAACATGTTCCTTTCTAATGCATTCCGTCGGGACAGACAACTCGCCTGGGTTTAGAGTGTCCCTGCCACACCCAGCTTTTCATAAAGTTGTTTCTGGATACCAAGACAAGTACTGGGATCTTCCCACCAAAGACTCATTCTTAAGATATTTTGGGGAAGAAGTGTCTACTTCACCCCCTTTCACTTTTATTGGCCGGTGGGACATGAATGGTGGGAATACAACAGGAATGTCCCACTTTGTGGATTTCATGGAGCCACGTGTTCTAGGGGCATAATTTCAATGCAGCGCAGAATGGTGGGTGTTAGAGGGAAGCTGGAGGAAAGAGAACGTGGCAAGATGCCAAAGGAGAAAAGTTTGAATAGATATAAGCAATCCACAGATGTAGGGCTAACAAGAACTCGTCCCCAAGGGAAAGATAGTATCCTACTGTTCTCCATGCTATGTCTTTCATTTTTTTAAATCTTCCTCCAAATACGCAAGCTTTCTCCTAATAGCTCTTGTCTATTTCCCCTTTATAGAACACAGTTAAGACAGCAGGCTCTGGAGTCAGAGTACTGAAATTCAAACTGCAAATTTCTGGCTCCACCAGTCTTATTCGCTGTGTGAACGTGAGTTTCCTCAATGGGAAGAATTTTAAAACATCATGAGATTATTGTGAGACTTAAGTGAAAGTATCCATGTAAACCACTCATGGGCGTGAAACACCTTGAGTGACCCGAAATCAGCATGTTAACACTCTTCTGGTGATTCTCGAACTCCAGCTCAAGAAATTCTTCACAGGCCAACAGAAGCCATCAGCTTGTTAGGCTTTATTCCTGGAACATAAGCCTGGCCCCAGTCCGGACGACCAAGTGAAAACTATAGAGACTCTGGTCTGAGGTCATCCTCTTGCGTTGGAGAGGGTTGGACAGGGCACCAAAGCCAGAAAACAACGTGGCCCACGTGGTCGCAATCCAGGCTCTTGGCCCATCGCCCAGGCAGCACCAGCAGCCTGCACCAGAGAATTTAGATAATTTTGTGGAAGACATTCCAATAAGGGAAGGGAGGACGGGGAAAAGCTGGAAGGGGGATAGGGAGTTTAAGGTATGCCTGGGGAAGAAATAATGGCTCAAATTGTTCACATTTGATGAACACTCTGGACAACTATTTTTAAAAGGCATTTACATTGAGAAGAAAGAAGTCAAACTATTTGCAATTCTCAACATTGTGTAATTAGAAAATCCTAAGGGATCTACAAAAAAGTTACTGGAGCTGGTTGCAGTATACAAGGTCAATGTAACAAAAATCAATCATTTTCTACATACTGGAAAAAAAACAATGGAATTGAAATTCAAAATAAAACTATATAATGCACATCAGCATCCTAAAACATGAAATGCATAGAGGTGAATTTAAGAAAACATATACAAGACCTGTATGGTGAGCCCTATAAATCAGTGCCAAAGAGAAATTGAAGACCTAAATAAATAGCTACTCCAATGTTCATGAATTAGAAGACCCTGGATTGTTAAAATTGTCAGTTATCCCCAGATCCCAGAAGAAAAGTTTTTAATTTGACAAGGTGTCTCAAATTTATGTGGAAATGCATAGGAGGAACAAAGTTGGAGCACATTGCATACCTACTTCCAAACCTTAGTATAAAACCAGTTTATAGAATAGTGTAGTAGGTAGCCATAAGGATAGACATATAGGTCAATGAAACAGAGTACAGTCCAGACCCATATGTCAACTGACTTTCAACAGGTGTCAAGGAAAGTGTTTTCCACAAATATTGCTGAAACAATTGGATATCCACAGGGGGGAAAAAGTATGATATCCTTAACTTACACCACATGCAAGTATTAATTTGATATGAATCATATACCTTATCCTAAAAGCTAAAACTATAAAATTCTAAAAAAAAAAATACAATTTTTGAGACCTTGAGGAAGGCAGAGATTTCTTACATACAATGACAAAAAAAAGGCATTAATCAGAAAAGACAGATGTAACTTCATCAAAATGTAAAACTTCTGTTATTCCAAAGACACTATTTAAAGAGAGAAAATATTCTGACAAAGAGAGAAAATGTATCTGACAAAGAACTCATATCCAGAATACCATATATATAAAGAATCCTTACAACTCAATAATACAACAACCCAATTTTCTAAATGAGTGAAAGATTTGAATAAACATTTCACAAAGAAGATATAGAAATAAAAATAGCACATGCAAAGATGCTCAGTAGTATTATTATTGAAGAAACGCAAATTCAATGCACATTGAGATATCACTACATCAAATATTTTTAATTTTATGAATTTTAAATATGTTTATTGATCTTTAAATGATTTTTATTATATTTTTCCATTACCATTTAGTCCCCTTATACCCTCGTGTCCCTCCCTGCAGACACCACACTGTTGTCCATGTTCATGAATCCTTTTACCTTTTTGCTCAATCCCTTTACCTTCACTCTTCCCCCCCCAGCTTTTATCCTGCTCTCTATCTATGAGTCTGTCTCTGTTCTGCTTGTTAGCTCAGTTTGTTCTTTAGATTCTACATATCAGTGAAATCATCTGGTATTTGTCTTCCTCTGACTGGCTTATTTTACTTAGCATAATGTTCTCCAAGTCCATCTGTACTGTTGCAAAGGGTACAACTTTCTTCTTTTTCTCTGCCAAGTAGTATTCCATTGTGTAAATGTCCCATAGTCGGGGCTGCTTCATCTACTGATGGACACTTGGGCTGCTTCCAGAACTTGGTAATGGTAAATGATGCTATATGGTAAATAATGGTAAATAACGGCAAATGATGCTTGGGTCCCTTCAGATATATTCCCTGAAGTGGGATCACTGGGTCAAAAGGCAGAATCATTTTTAATTTTTTGAGGTACCTCCACACTGCTTTCCACAGTGGTTGCACAAATTTGCATTCCCACCAACAGTGCAAAAAGTTTCCCTTTCTCCACATCCTCGCCTGCACTTGTTGTTTGTTGATTTATTGATGATAGTCATTCTGACAGGTGTTAAGATGGTATCTCATTGTGGTTTTAATTTGCATTTCTCTGATGATTAATGACATTGAGCATCTTTTCATATATCTATTGGCCTTTTGTATATCCTCTTTGGAGAAGTGTTTATTCAGGTCCTTTGCCCATTTTTTAATTGGGTTGTTTTTTGGGGGTTTTGAATTTTGTAAGTTTGTTATAAATTTTGGTTATTAACCCCTTACCAGATGTATCTGCAAATATGTTCTCCCATTTTATGGGTTGTCTTTTTATTTTGTTGATGTTTTCCTTTCTTGTGCAGCATCTTTTTAGTTTGATGTAGCCCAATTTGTTTATTTTTTTCTTTTGTTTCACTTGCCTGGGGAGATATATCAGATAAAATATTGCTACGAGGCAATGTCTGAGACTTTGCTGCCTCTGTTTTCTTTTAGGATTTTTATGGTTTTAGGTCTAACATTTTTGTCTTTAATCCATTTTGAACTCATTCTTCTATGTGGTGTAATTCTTCTAGTTTCATTTTTCTGCACATATCTGTCCAATTTTCCCAACACCATTATTGAAAAACTATCTTTATCCCACTGTGTGTGCTTGCTTCCTCTGTCGAATACTAATTGACTATAAAGGTGTGGGTTTATTTCTGAGCTCTCTATTCTGTTCCATTGATCTTTGTGTCTGTTTTTATGCCAGTGCCAGGCTATTATGATTACTGTGGACTTATAGTATAGTCTGATATTAGGTAGTGTGATTCCTCCAACTTTGTTCCTCTTTCTTAGGATCGCAGTTGCTATACGGGACCTTTTGTGTTTCTATATAAATTTTTGAAATATTTGTTCTAGTTTTGTGAGATATGTCTTTGGAATCTTGTTAGAATTGCATTGAATCTATAGATTGCTTTGAGTAGTGTGAAAATTTTAATGATGTTAATTCTTCCTATCCATGAACACAGTATTTGCTTCTACATATTTGTACCTTCAGTTACTTTCTTCAGTGTCTTATAATTTTCTGAGTATGAGTCTTTTAGATCCTTGCTTAGATTTATTCCTGGATACTTTATTCTTTTTGAAGCAATTGTAAATGGAATTGTGTGTTGCAATCGTTCAAGGCCCGACAGGTTCACACAGGATTTGGGCAGAAGGAAGAATATACGTGGAGCTGTGGGAATGCCTGACGTGCCTTTATTCAAGGGTGGGGCAATCCACGCATGCCACAAACCGAGTGTGGGCCATGTGTCTCCCCATCGGGAAGTCCCAATCCCCTTACATACTAAGTGCACACAAAGCCTGCAGGGTGCCAAGATATTATATAACAAAGTATGTTTCTGCTCATGCAGGCCATTCTCAAGGCTATGGGAATACTGCTTGTTGGGCCCAGTGAGGGACACTGACTGACTCCATTTCCCCTACAGATTGTTTTTTTTAACTTCCCTTTCTGTTAGTTCATTATTGGCATATAAAAATGCAACTGATTTCTGGATATTAATTTTGTATCCTGCAACTTTGTTGAATTCATTTATCAGTTGTGGTAGTTGCTTGGTGGAGTCTTTGGGATTCTCTGTGTACAGTATCATGTCATCTGCAAGTAAAAACAGTTTTACTTCTTCCTTTTCAATTTGGATGCCTTTTATTTCTTCTTGTCTGACTTCTGTGGCTAGGACTTCCCATGAGGTGAAAGTGGACATCCCTGTCTTGTTCCTGACCTTAAGGGGCACAGTCGTAGTTTTTTTTTTTTTTTTATTTTAATGATTGTTTAAGTACATTTTCCTCCCCTTTACTCCCAATTCGGTCGTAGTTTTTATCCATTGAGTATAATGCTGGCAGTGGGTTTGTCATATATGGCTTTTATTATGTTTTGGTATGTTCCCTCTATTCCTACTTGGCTGAGAGTTTTTATCATAAATGGGTGCTGGATTTTATCAAATGCCTTTTCTGCATCTATTGTTATGATCAAGTGGTTTGTATCCTTCATTTTGTTTACGTTTTGAATCACATTTATTGCTTTGTGAATATGGTGCAAACCTTGCCTTCCTGGAATAAATCCCACTTGATTATGGTGTATGATCTCTTTGATTCATTGCTGCATTTGTTTTGCTTATATTTTCTTGTGGATTTTAACATCTGTGTTCATCAGGGATATTGGCCTGTAGTTTTCTTTCTTTCTTTCTTTCTCTCTTTCTCTCTTTCTTTCTTTCTTTCTTTCTTTCTTTCTTTCTTTCTTTCTCTCTCTTTCTCTCTTTTCTTTTTCTTTTTTTTGTAGTGTCTTTATCTGGTTTTAGAATTAGGAAAATGCTGGTGTTGTAAGATGAACTGGGGAGGCTTCCCTTCTCTTAAATTTTTTGAAATAGTTTGAGAAGGAGAGGTGTTAGTTCTTCTCAGAATATTTGGTAAAATTCACCTGTGAAGCCATCCAGTCCAGGGCTTTTGTTTGTAGGGAGTTCTTTGATTACTGCTTCAGTTTCATTAGGTGTAATCCATCTATTCAGATTCTCTGATTCTTCCTGATTTAGCTTTGGAAGATTGTATGTTTCTAGGAATTTATCCATTTCATCCAGGTTGTCCAGTTTGTTGGCATATAGTTGTCCATAATATTTTCTTACAATCCTTTGTATTTCTTTGGTATCAGTTGTTATTTATCCTCTTGCATTTCTGATTTTATTTATTTGCCTCCTCTCCATTTTTTACTTGATGAGTCTGTTTAAAAGTTTGTCAGTCTTTTCAAGGAATGAGTTCTTGGATTCATTGATCTTTTGTATCATTTTTTAGACTGTATTTCACTTATTTCTGCTATAATCTTTATTATTTCCTTCCTTCTACTCATTTTGGGTTTTGTTTGCAGTTCTTTTTCAAGTTCCTTTAAGTGTAAAGTTAGAATTTTTATTCAAGTTTTTTCTCATTTTTTGAGGTAGGCTTGTAATGCTATGAATTTCCCTCTTAGGATTGCTTTCACTGTGTCCCACAGATTTTGGATTGCTGTGTTCTCATTTTCATTTGTTTCAAGGTATCTTTTGATTTCTTCCTTGATCTCATTGCTGAGCTATTCACTATTTAATAACATGTTATTTAGCTTCCATGTCTTTCTGTGTTTTTCAGTGTTTTTTCTTGTCATTGATTTGTAGTTTCATAGAATTGTGGTTACAGAAGATGCTTGATATGATTTCAGTCTTCTTAAATTTGTTGAGACTTGTTTTGTGTCCTAACATGTGGTCTATCATAGAGACTGTACCATGTGCACTTGAAAAGTATGTATATTCTGCTGCTTTGGTATGAGATGCTGTGAAGATATCAATTAAATCCATTTGAACTAGTCAGTCATTTAAACCCTGTCTCCTTGTTGACTTTCTGCCTGGAGTATCTAGCCATTGAAGTCAAGGGGATGTTAAAATACCAAACTGACTGTATTTCTGTGGATCTCTCTCTTTATTTCCATCAAGATTTGCTTTACATATTTAGGTGCTCCTATGTTGAGTGCATAAGCATTTATTAGGGTTATATAATCTTATTGGATGCTTCCCTTGTGATTATATAGTGTCCCTCTTTGTCTCTTACTATAGTATTTACTTTCAAGTCTATTTTGTCAGATATAAATATTACTACTCCAGCTTTTTTCCTTTCCATTTGAATGAAATATCTTCCATCCCTTTACTTTTAGTCTGTATGTACCTTTAGATCTGAGGTAGGTCTGTTGGAGGCAGCATATATATGGGTCGTGTGTTCTTATCCATTCAGTTGCCCTGTGTCTTTTGGTTGGAGAATTTAAGCCATTGACATTTAAGGTGATTATTGACAAATACATATTTAGTGCCATTTTATTGTTAGACAATTTTCCTCTGTTGTCTTCTTTCCTTTCTCCTGCTCCTCCTCCTTCTCCTCCTTTTACTCCTCCTCCTCCCACTTCTCCCTCTCTTCCCCATCACCCTCCTCCTTCTTCTCTTCTCCTCCATTTCCTCCTCCTCCTTCTTCTTCTCCTTCTCCTCCTTCTCTTTGTCCTTCTTCTAACAAGCCCTCTAACATTTGTTGCAGCATTGGTTTGGTGTTAACAAACTCCTTTAGTTTTTTTCTTGTCTGGGAAGTACCTTATTTCTCCTTCAATTTTAAATGATAGCCTTCTTGGGTAAAGTAGCCTTGGTTGTAGATCCTTGCTTTTCATCACCTTGAATATTTCATGCCACTCTCTTCTGGCATGAAATATTTCTGTTGAGAAACCAGATGATGTCTAATTGGTGCTCCCTTGAATGTAAATACCTGCTTTTCTCTTGTAGCTTTTAGGATCCTCTCCTTGTCTTTAAGTCTTGCCATTTCTATTATAATGTGTATTGGTGTAGGCCTCTTTGGGTACAACTATTTTGGGACTCTCTGAGCTTCCTGGACTTGTGTGTCTTTTTCCTTCACCCAATTAGGGAAGTTTTCAGTCATTATTTCTTTAGAAAGTTTCTCGATCCTTTGCTTACTCTCTTCTCCTCCCTGGCAGACAGAAGCCTTGCTGCTTTTCACAGCCATATATTATTTGAATTTATTTCACAGCTCTGGTGCTGTAGGATGGGGAGCCCAGCTTGAGCTTTAGACCCCACACTTCTCAGGGAGAACCCTCAGGCCACTGAAATATCCCTCTGGAACTTCAGCTGCTGCCTGTGGGAGCTCAGCCTGCCCTCTTGCACCTCCTCTATATCCCCTACCAGTTTCATTATGGCAATGTGGCTTGTTCCATCTGTCCTTGGTTATAAGGTTTCTCCCCAGCTAGTGGTCAGTTGGTTATTCAGGATGATTTCTCTATGATTTAGTTGTAACTCCAGTTTGGTCCTGGGAAGAAGTTAGTGAATCTTCCACTTACTCCTCCACTGTCTTGGGTCCTGTTTATTGATTTTAAAAAGAGAAAGGGAGCCCTGGCTGGTGTGGCTCAGTGGATTGAGCACTAGCCTGAGAACCAAAGGGTCTCGGGTTTGATTCACAGTCAGGGCACATGCCTGAATTGCGGGCCAGTTCCTCAGTAGGGTGTGTGCGAGAGGCAACCACACATTGATGTTTCTCTTCCTCTCTTTCTCCCTCTTTTCCCCTCTGTCTAAAAAATAAATAAATAAAATCTTTAAAAAATAAATACAGAGAGAAAGGGAGAGTGAGAATGAAACATTGATGTGAGAGAACTATTGGTTAGTTGCCTCCCATACACACCCCTACAGGGTATCCATCCCACCGCCCAAGTATGTGCCCTGACCAGGAATCAAACCCCCTATCTTTTGGTGTAAGGGATGATGCCCTGACCAACTGAACCACATCACCAAGGACTACACCTAATATTTATAAATTTTAGCATTCATGTGGAGTAACTGCATTTTCATACATATCTAAAGAGATGCAAATTTGGACAATTTGGCTATTTCTTAAAAACATCATCACTTACCATATGACTGAGAAATTCCATTCCTAGGTATTTATTCAAGAGAAGGAAAAGATCCATACAAAAACGTGGACACAAATGTTCACAATAGCTTTATTCATAGTATAACTCCAAACTGAAAATAACCCATCAAGATGTGAATGGATAAACAAACTGTAGTATACTCATACAGTGAAATATTACTCAGCAATGAAAAAGAACATTTATAATGACAAAATAAAAACCCCAGAAAAGTTGATGCCTGGGGCTGGGGATGTGTGTGTGGGTAGAACAAACTGGGAACGGACACAGGAATCCTTTTGGAGTAATGTAAATGTTCTGTTCATCAACTGAGGTGTTACACATGCATAAACATTTGTCAAAACTCATCGTACTAAACATATAAACCAGCTGTATTTCTCTGTGTATAAATTATTACCTCAAGTTGATTTTAAAGTATCATGAAAAATAAATATTTTAAATTATAAAATTTATAATATTATTGGATTGTAGCATAAAATTCAAATACTGTGGCAGAATTTCCTTGTAGGTTGTGGTTAATAGTTTCTCTTCCAATTGTTCCTTTAAACCTTTGATGATGTGAAATGTAACTTATTTTCACAGTGCTTTTTACAAAATTGAATGTGACATTTTGAAAAGAACTTTTAAATATTTTATGAATAACAGGCATCCTAACAGACTTGTAAAACCTCTTTAAAAAGTAAATAAATTATTTTGTACAGTGTTCACAAAGGTGATACCAAAATGAATAAAAAATAGTGGTTGTCCTCATAAAGTTAATACTACTTTGTAATAGATAACAAAGTCATACAAATAAATACATTCCAAAATATGTTAGAAACATACTACTTCTCCTTTGCCAGGTACTTCAGCTGATTTAATCCACACAACACTCTTTACAGGTAGGTATTAGTATTCACATTTTACAAATGGGATAATTGAAGTCTGGAGAGATTAAGAAACTTGCCCAAGGTCAGTTCTTTAACTGCCAGAGAGTGTAACTGGTTTGGAGGCTCAGAAGGGCTTGCCTCATGCAGGAAATCACTTGAATACGAGTACTTGAAGGATGAGTATGATTCCAACAGACACACTGCAAGAGGTTACTGCAGGCTAAGGGCTTGCCATGAACATGGGAGCAGGAAAACAAATAGTTTTGAGGAACACAACATTGTGCAGTTTGACCTCATCTGAAAAGTACTGGGAGAAAAACAACAGAAATAAGTTGAGGACCACTTTATTTATTTATTTATTTATTTATTTATGAAAGGAGAGTTTTTAGTTCACAAAATTTGAGTGTGAGATATGAAACTGGTGTTCATTAATATTTATATCAGTTCAGAATGTACTCTTCTGAAAGCAGAAGAAAACTTATCAATGACATACAAATAAGGGGTTGATTTTTTTTTTCCACACTAGATCCAGAAATCATTCAGTAGGACTCTGATGCCACCAGGGATTCATGTTTCTTTTACCTTCCATCTATGTTAAAAGGCAGTGGTAAACTTCTGAAGACTTGTGGGAAAGAAAATCTTATTGAAGAAACCTCTTTTCAAAGGTTCAGCAGTGGCGCATTGATAGACTGCCAAGGATGGGGGTGGGGGAGCCATGCAGAAAATGAGTTCAGTAGTTTAGGAGAGAAAAAAGGCCAACTAGGTTGGTGTTCAGTTTTAGCCTAAAGAGGGAAATGAATAAGAAGTTATCTTGAAACACAACAGAGTCAAAAATATGTTTTTATTTATTTGCTGAAGCAAAGATATCATAAGATAGGGAGAGATTGTCTACGTGAAATAGTCTATTTTATGAAGCAACATCAAATAATGACTGTGGATGAGTAAAAGATTAGAAAGATAGAGTGGAGAAATTAGGTTTCAAAGAGAAAAGACACTTTTTTGGGGAGGGGGATAGGAATAAAAGAACTGGAGAGATATTTTGAGGTAGAGAGAAGAAAATTGATGTAGGTAACCTAACTGAAAGCAAAGAGGGTTTGACTTCTGAAAACATCTTTTATCAATCCATATGTATTAGCCCTGGCAGTTCGGATACAAACGGGTTGCTTAGCTTTACCTTCTGGGCTCTCTACTTAACTCAAGCCCAGGAGAGCCAATAGAACATTATTTCTTAGTAAGTACCTGCCACAAAATACTATGATCCAATCAGTCAGGTCTGTTCATTGGCCATGAACTAATCCAATTCTCCATTCTTACCATCCTACCCAAACTGCTATTTTTGTCTTCTTTCTTGTTCATATAAGTCTCATTCACTCTTCAGGGTTGTATACAATACCAGATCTTTCCACTGGCTTTCCCTGACCACTCAAGCTCATCCTGGATGCTTTCGTCCCCGACTAAAACAGTTTGTATTGATAAAAAGGTATTCATTTTAGTACTTAATTATAGATTGTCTTCTGTTTTTACTTAACTTACACTTGTGTATGTTTTGTCTGTGGGGAAGAAGTGCATGTCAGAGATAGTGAACTGTATTTTTAAAAATCCTTCTCAAAGGTCAATTAGCTTTGCAATTTTAAGAGTTTTATTAAGGTATAGTTGACATACAGTGAAATGTATGTATTTTAAGTGCATAAGTTAGTAAGTATGTATCATCTCTAAAAACTTCACCACAAAGTAGTGAACATATACATCATCCCCCAAAGTTTACTTGTGCTACTCTTCAATCCCTTTCTCCTACCCCATCCCATCCTCTCAGTGTCTCCAGGCAATCGATGATCAGCTTTTCATCACTACAGGTCAGTTTGCAGTTTCAATAATTTTATATAAATGAAGTCACAGAATATATACTCTTTTATGTATGGCTTATTTTACCTAACATAATTATTCTGAGCAGGTTCAGGTTCATGCACGGCATGGGAGCTGTGCAGTTTCACAGGATCATGTGCTTAAAAGGGCCCGACACTTAGTTTAATGCTGTATTGTCACTGTTTTGAAATTCTTAATAATTTATGGGTAAGGAGACCCATATGTTCATTTTGCACTGTCTCACAAATTATGTAGCTGGTCTAGAATTAGAGATTCATCCACACCATGGTGTATATCAACAATTCACTCTTATTGCTGAGCAATAAGTACCCCATTGTAGAGATATGCCACAATTTGTTTATCCACTCACCACATAATTTGCTTATCCATTCATATTTAGACATTTGAGGTTTTTTCCAACCACAAATAAAGCATCTGTGAACATTTGTTGACAAGTCTTTGTATAAAAATATACTTTCATTTTTCTTAGATAAATACTTAGGACTGAAATGACTGGGTCACATAGTAGGTGGGTATATGTATGAGTTTTTTAAGAAACTGCCAAAGTGTTTTCCAAAGTGGTTGTACCCGTTTTACGTTCTCACCAGCTATACATGAGAGTTTCAGTTGTTCCACATCTGGGCCAAGACTTGGTATGGTCAGTCTTTGAAACTTGACATATTCTAGTAAGTACGTTGTGCTATCTTATTGTGGTTTTAATTTTCATTTTTCTAATGACTAATGATGATGAGCTTCTTTTCATGTGTTTGTTTACCAACTGTATATTTTCTTTGCTTTAGAGACTGTTCAAATCTCTCACCAATTTTCTTAGTGTACAATTGTGTTATTAAGTTTTGAGAGTACTTTATATATTCTGGGTACAAGTCCTATATTAGATATATGATTGGCAAATAGTTTTTCTCAGTTTGTGCCTGACTTTTCATTCTTTTCATGGTGTCTTTTCAAAAAGTAGAAGGTCTTAATTTTGCTGAGTTACCAGTTTTCTTTGACCAGGTTGTATTTTTAATGTCATATCTAAGTACGTTTGTCTAACCCAAGGTCACAAAAGATTTTGTTCAGTTTTTTTTTGTGTGTGAGATTAATAATTTGAAGTTCTACATTTAGGCCTGTGATCCATTTGAGTTAATTTTTATGCTTAACTATTACTAAAGGTATGAGATGCAGACCAAAGTTCTTTTTTTTTTGCTCACACTTATCCAAGTGTTCCAACATCATTTGTAGAAAACCCATCATTTCTCTACTGAGTTACTTTTGTACCTTTGTCAAATATCAGTGTCCGTATATGCATAGATGTAGTACTGAAGTATCTATTCTGCTCCATTCATCTATTCATCTATCTTTACACCAGTACCATCCTATCGGGATTATCATAGTGTTATGATAAATCTTGAAATCAGTTAGTGTTAATCACTTGTGTTAGCGATAGTGTTAGTGCCAGTGTTAGTGATGATGTTAGTGATATGTAATGCATATTTTTAGCATAAGGGAATAACACTTGACTAGGTAAGAGCAATAATAACATTAATGCAAAGTAATACCATTAAAAGAAAAAAATTAATTTTAAGCAGTTTTTCTATTTGTCGGTATCACAATTGGGACAAATGTGAAAGAGAAGATAACTGGTGGATTTGGGAGGAGAGTGTGAAATGCAGCAGAAGTAAGTAGTGGAAGTACAATTGAAAGTAAACGTAAAGCCCCAGCTGGTGTAGCTCAGTGGATTCAGTGCCGGCCTGGCAACCAAGGGGTCATTGGTTGAATTTTTAGTCAGGGTACATACCGGGGTTGCTGGCCAGGTTCCTCTGTGTGGGGCTTGTGAGAAGCAACCAAACCTTAATGTTTTTCTCCCTCCTTTCCCCTCTCTCTAAAAATAAATAAATAAAATATTTTAAAAATCTGCAGTAAAGTATATATAGCATAAAACTTTTTTAAAAAGTAAACACAAAGAAAGTTAATGAGAACTGAAATATGAAGGTTGAGAAATCCCTAAACACAGGGCATTAATCTACAAAATTGAGCACTGTGGTTTGGAAGAAATAGTGGCATTAATTTAATTTGTCACTGTTGTGAAAACAGAGGTACAGTGACATCCTCACCTAGAGTTTATCTAAAATCTCCTGTAAAACAGATCAATCTATACAAATTTGGTTCTGGTTTGCCAGTTGAAAGTCAAATCTTTGTGAGTAAAATATTTCCAATCTATAGATGTGTTATATAAGTAAGAACTTCATTCCTGAAGAACCATTTCATACCTTACAAAATTGATCATGAAAATGAAACAAAACATACGAATATGCTATTATAAACATTAATTATGTTAGACTAATCACAATATAAAAAACAGTATTTTAAATGCTCCTTTGGAGAACATTTTATACACAGACACATACAGTCGTCCCTCGTGGGTGTTTTAAAAAACCCACGACAGAGTGAAGCGGCAATGAGTGCACCGTGATACAGCGAGGGACGACTGTATACTTCACTGGTGAGTACCCATATAGAATTTTATATGTTAAAATTACGTAGGTTTGAGAGCATAGGAAGTGTTTAAGAGCATATGAAGTGTTTATAATAAGAGTGTGGGAAAGGTTTATAGGAGTGTGGGAAGGGTTTATAAAGCCTTAAAATATACATAAATAATAAAATAAACACTGCTACTTCGCAGATTTTCACCTATATGATCATTATAGTAGGAAAGGAGGCAAAAGTGGAAGTCATGAGTTAAGCTATAATAAATCAAGGAAATGATGTTTATTGTAAAACTATCATTTGTTGTGGGAGGGCCATTTATAGATCCTGGCATCAGGCAGATTGGTCCACCTGCTCAACAGAAAATGGTAAACCAAGTTGGTCAGAAGAATCAGCTGATCCAGTATTTTTATGTTCACTCATAGTTTTCAGTAATGGTCAAAGGTTTTTCATTAAATCTATACACTGTTGCAAAGGATAAAATTATGGTTATTTTAACACCTCTATTAAGGTACAATTGACACACAATAATCCGCACATGTTTAAATTGTACAATTTGATAAGTATTGACATATAGATATAGATACATATACAGATATAGATATAGATATAGATATAGATATAGATATAGATATAGATATAGATATAGATACAGATACAGATATAGATATAGATACGCCCATGAAACTATCACCACTGTCAAAATAATGAAGAGAGCCTATCAACACACCCACTCACCCCCTCCCCCCAGGGTTATCATACCTCTTTGTAATCTCAGGAAAATCCATGAAGGCTGGAAGTTAATTTTGTTGAAGGTACTTTAAAAGAAATTACATGTGTTTAATAGAAATAGAATTATTCAAGTTACGTATTTCTTTCATGAGTTTTAGTGGTTTTGTGCTTTTCAAGGAATTTGCCATTTCCATTAAGTTATCCAATTTATAGGTATATAAGGAATGGGTATAATATTTCCTCATTATCCTTTTAATATCTGTAGCACCTGTAGTGATATAACTTCTTTCATTCTTGAAATCAGTAATTTCTATCTTTTCTCTCTTTTTATCATCAGTCTGACTATATAGTTTTATAATTTTTCTTCCTTCAAAAAACTTTTAGTTTTGTTTATGTTTTCTTTATAATCATTTTCCTCTCTGATGTTTATTATATCCTATTTTCTGCTTACTATGGGTTTCATTTGCTATTTTTCTAGATTCCTAAAATAAAAGCTGAGGTAATTGATTTGAAACTTTTCTTCTTTACTAGTATATATGTTATGTTATGTTATGTTATGTTATGTTATGTTATGTTATGTTATATTATATTATATTATATTATATTATATTATATTATAAATATCCCGCTGTCCCTGATCTATATGGCTCAGTTGGTTGGTGTTGTTCCATAAAGTGAAGGGTCACTGGTTCCATTCCTGGTCAGGGCACATGCCTAAATTGCTGGTTTGGTCCCAGCCAGGGCGAGTGCAAGAAGCAACAGATTGATGTTTCTCCCTCACATCAATGTTTCTCTCCTTCTCTTCTCCTCTCTCTAAAAACAAATAAATAAAATATTTTTAAATCCCCCTAAAAATTGATTTAACTGTTTCATACACATTTTGATATATTGTTTTCACTTTCATGCCATTCAAAATACTTTCTAATTTACATTTTTGTTTCTCCTTTAACCAATGGGTTATTTAGAAGTGTGTGTGTGTGTGTGTGTGTGTGTGTGTGTGTGTGTTGGTTTCCAGGTATTTGGGGACTTTTAAATATCATTCTGTGTTTATTTTTAGTTTAATTCTGTTGTAATCAGAGGACATACTTTATATGACTTGAATCCTTTTAAATTTATTAAGATTTGTGTAATGGCCTAGAATATTTTCTATTTTGATATATTTTCTATTTTTGATATATATACCAAGTCACCATTTGACTTGAAAAGGATATGTACTCATTTTTATTGGATATAGTATTTTATCAATTTCAATTAAGGGTTAATAGTATTGTTAAAGTCTTCTACAGCCTTAATGATTGTCTTTCTACTTGTTCTATCACTATTGAGAGAGGAAAGTTGAAATTTCCAACTATAAACATGGCATCATCGATTTTTCCTTAAATTTCCATCAGCTTCTGTTTCATGTTCTTTTATGTTCTGTTCCTATGTACAAAACCACATAGATGTGTCATGTGCTTTTGATTATGTGACCCTGTCTTCATTATAAAGTAACATTCTGTATCCTGGTAATATTCTTTGATCTCAAGACTACTTTGATATTAATATTGCTATTCCAGATCACTTTTGATTACTGTTATGACAAATCTTTATATACCATAATGTAATTTCATATTTAAAGTGGGTTCTTTTTGTGTGGATAGCCTGGTAATTTTTTATTGGACGTCAGACATTGTATATTCTCTTGTCTCAGGTGATGAGACACTTTTGTGTTCCAGCATGGCTCTAGGATTCTGCCCTGTGAACTCTAACTGTCTTGGTCCCTGTGGACTCCCAGCTCTGTTCCCTCATCTCAAAGAGACAGATGTTCTATACCATGGTCTGGAAAATCTATCCAGGCAGTAAACCAGGGCACTCATGAGGCTCACTTCAGTTTTGTCCCATCTCTAAATGATCACTGTCCTTCATGGCCTGATGTTCAGTGTTATGACATATAGGTTATTTAGAATTGTTTAATCTTTAAATAAGATGGAATTTTCCATATATATGTATATGTATATGTATATGTATATATGTGTGTGTGTGTGTGTGTGTGTGTATTTCTGTTACCTCTTTAAATTATTTCTGTTTTAGTCAAGGAACAAAATCTATGATTTTCTCCTTTAAGTTTTATTAAGAGTCATTTTAAGGCCCAGCCTACTATCTTTGTTACAATGTCCTGTGTCCACTTGATAAGAATGTTTATCTTGCAGTGTTTGGATGGCCCATCATAAATGTCAGGTTGAGATGGCTGACAGTGTTCTTTCAGTCTTCTACACAATTACTGATTTCCTATTTGTACTATCTTTACCTGAGAGAGAAGTGTTAAAATAGCCAACAAAACTGTCTATGTAGATTTCACCTTTCAGTTTTATAAGTTTTGTTTCATTTTTTTTCAAATTCTGTTGTTAGGTTGTTACACATTTCATATTATTATGTCTTCTGGGTAAATTGCCTCTTTTATCATTACAAAATGTCACTCATTGTCCCTGGGAAGTTTTCTGGGGTTTTTATTTGTTTGTTTTGTTTTGTTTATTTTGTTTGATAGTGATATAGCTAGCTACTTTCTTTAAATTGGTGTTTTCAAAGTATATCTTTGTCCATCTATTTACTTTTAACCTATCTTTGTCTTTTTTTAAAAACAAATTTCTTATACACATAATATAGCTGGGTCATCTTTTTAAAATATCTAGTTTGACAATCTCTATTTTTAATTGGATGTTTAGACCTTTTGTATTTAATGTAGTTATTAATATGTTTGGATTTAAATCTATCCCTTACTATTTGTTTTCTATGTGTTGCACTAGTTCTTTTTTAAACATTCTATTTATTTCCATTATCACTTTTGTTTGATTTTCTTTTTTGAGGGAGACTATTGCTCTAGGGCTTACAGAATACATTTTTAACTTATTAGTCTACTTTCAAATAATATTTATATCACTTTATAAATAAGAACTCTTCCACATAAGAACTCTTCCAACAATACATTTTTATTTTCTTTCTCCCATCCTTTGTGTTATTGTTTTTCCTGTATTTTACTTCTTCCTATGTTATCAGCCCCATCATATACATTTAATATTTTTGTTTTTAAAGAAGTTTTAGCCCTGGCTGGTGTGGCTCAGTGGACTGAGTGCTGGTCTGTTCACCAGCTCCATTCCCCATCAGGGCACATGCCTGGGTTGTGGGTCAGGTCTCCAGTAGGGAGTGTGTGAGAGGCAGCCAATGGATGTATCTCTTACATTGATGTTTCTCTCCCTCTCTTTCTCCCTCCCTTCCCCTCTCTCTAAAAATAAATAAATAAAATCTTTAAAGAAAAGAAATTTTAAAAAGAGAGAAGTGCACGATCATTTTGATGCTCTTCACAACTATGTGAGGATTAAAATCATTGATACCATAATCCTGTCCGAAGAAGTTACTTTTGTTCATTTGTATGTTTGAACATTTCTCATTGTATAGGTCTGCTGGCGATAGTATTTTTCATATGTAATTCATGATTTCACCTTTGCCTTTTCCCCCCGTGTGTCCAGGGCATGCACCTGGCATGGACACAGACCAAAAGCCAAGATGGGATAAACAGGAGTTCTTTGTCCCTGGCCGGTATGAGACAAGCACCACCAAGGCAGGTGCAACTCTTCCCAGAACAAGGACATGACCTTCATTTGCGAAATTCATTTTGCTGATGGAGAATTCTAGGTTGACACTTTTTCAGTTCAGGGCTTTAGAGGTGCTGTTCCACTGTTACTTTTTATTTTGGATAGTTTGATTAGAAGTCTACTGGAATTTGTATTTTTAAAATGTCTTTTTTTTCTGAATGCTTTTAAGACTGTCTTTATCCGGGATTTTCAGCAATTTGATCATGATATGCTTTGATGTCTTTTTTTATTGTTGTTAATTTTGGTTAGGATTCATTTATGTTCTCAGATCTGTGGAAATGTAGTTTTCATTAAATCTGGGGAAGTTTGGGCATTTAAAAATATGTTTACTTCCCCATTTTTTCACTGACTGTGAAACTCCATCCACATGTTACACTGCTTTACATTTTCCTACATGTTATTGAGGTTCTGTTAATTTTTTTAAATTTCTTTCTTCTGTGTGTTTCAATTTGTAGACATCCTGCTGCTATATGTTCAAGTTTATTTATTTTTTTGCACTGTCTAATCTGTTAATCCTATTTAGTGTAAGTTTCATCTTAGATATTATATTTTCATTTGCTTTTTTTCATATCTTTTATTTCTGTTTATCTGTTTCTACTTTTCTTGAGCATATTAACTATAGTTCCAGTAGCTCTTTAAACATTCTTATGTGTTAGTGCAATTATCTCTTCACTGAGTTTATTTCTAAGGACTGATTTCCCAACTGGTTATTGGTCACATTTTCCTGGCACTTCATGTGTTCAATAACTTTTTATTGGAGTTTAGTCATTGTAGAATTTTACATTTTTGAGTGCCATATTTTTTTCCAGCAGGAGAGTATTCCTTTCAAGTTTCATACTTTGTTCTGATTTTCATATAAGTTAGTTATGTGTTATGTATCTTGATCTTAAGAGTAACTTTTTAAAGCTTTTTTTAAGAAGATCTAGAGTAGCTTTTTCTCTCAGGTACTCCTCACTGCTAAGACATTACTATTAGTGGATATTTACTAAATACCCAGTATATTCTATTAGGTATCTTCCCTCTGGAAGAAGGAACTCGATTAGAGAACTCAAATGATTTGCAGACTTGAAGGAATTCTTGGGACTTTTCAGATTTTGCTTTCTTAGTAATACCTCTTACCCTCAAAGTTCTTTACTCAGACTGGCAGAGTTTTACCCTATATATGACTAGATTAACATTCAGCCATGGTCTCAAAGGAACTCCTGGGCAGATTTGTGGAGCGCTTTCTCTGGATGACAGCACCTTCTCAGTATTCTGTCCTCCAAATTCTAGCCCTTTGTCTTTCCCAAACTCTGATTTTTATTTCATTATTTTTTATACTAAGTCTATATAACATCTTGTCTCATAGAGGAGAAACCACTTTAATAGGTTAGACCTTGTTGCTATAGCAAGCTCAAACTGTGTCAGACAGTTCTGATCATCTGCCACAGAGTGTTGCATGCAGCCCAAACCCTGACTTTTTATCTTTTCATACAATAGGACCTTCTAGTTCTTTTTGAGTTTCCCATCCATTTGGCACAGTCCAGAAAATGACTCTAGACATAATGATACAGCAATCATAGGGTTTATTGCATCTTTCTTTTCTCCTTGGGATCACAGTCTGTTGTCCCAGGTTTGATATTGTTTTATGTATTTTGCCCAGTGTTCTATTTAGCTATGGTAAAAAGATCAATCCAGATCTTGTACTCACCTACGGCTGGTAATGATAGTATCCCATTTTAATCATGTCATATTTATTCACTACAGTTAACAAAAATATATGGAGTACCTACTTTGGAAAGCCTGGAAATACAGAGAGAGACGAGTCATGGACTAAAACTTACAGTATTGCGGTAGCTTTCAAGGATGATTCTCAAATTCTTTAATATTCCTCCCACAAAGAGGTGAGATTTAGTTCTCCTTGAGTGTAGACACTGTGACTCCTTGTCCAACACACTATGACTGAAATGATGCTGTGCCCTTTTCCTAGCTCAAATCTTAAGAAAATAGTAGTTTTCTTTTCCTGTCTCTTGAAATGCTCAGTCCAATATGCTGGGAGGAACCAAGTAGACCATAGGAGGTCTCATGTGGTTGTTCTGGCTGATGAACCCAATGATCCAGCCACCTGCCAGCATCAATTTCCAGACATGTTAAGTGTGTGAGTTTTCAAAAGACTGCAGCCCCAGGTGTAGTCATCCCAGTCTTTGAGCCACTCCTGCTGACACTATGAAAGAGAGGCAAGCTGTGCTTGGAGAGCTCTGAGCACATTTCTGGTCTGTAAGCAAAATTATTATTACTGTTACCCTAAAATACCAAGTTCAGAGTGAATTGTGATAAAAGACACCTGGAACAAATATAATACCATTAAGTCTGTGATAGAGATGACCAGTAATCAAGATTTAACAATGTTCATTACATGACTACTGGTCAGGTACTGGGTCAGGAAAGGCTTTTGAAAAATGAAATATGAGTGTAGGTTTAGAGAAGGTATAGAATCAGAACAGGAAAGGCAGAAAGACATGCCTGCTTGAAGCCATTGAAAATATGGGTACATCATAAAATCTGATGGAGGTGTAGTTAGAAACCCTTCACTTCGTCACACAACCAAAAGGCAGATAACAACCAATCTAAAATCAATAAAAAACCAGAAGTGCCAGTAAATCAAACTGCATGGAACTCCAACAACCACATAATTAAAGAAACAGTCAAACAGAAAACCAGACCTGTAAGGTGGCGGATAGAGAGAAACCACAGTGAGGTGGATGTCTGTGGGGACAGTGCTGGCTGCGGAGAGGTGGCAGGCTGCACAGGAGGGGCTGACTTAAGGAAAAACTGAGACTCAGAGCTGGCTGTGGACTATGGCGGTTGGCACAGTGGGAGACACTTCCAATCTCAAAGGAGAGTTGGCTGCAAAGTGTGCTAAAGTTGAGCAGGGAGCCGCATTGTTCCCTATCTGGTGCCTCCCCCACAGGAAGTGACACAGCACAGCAAGGAGGGTTGCCTCGCCTGTGTGGATACCCCTTACAACTTAACAGCATCCCCCCAAAAAGAAATAGGGCCCAAATAAAACAACAGAGCAAAACCTCAGAAAGAGAGCTAAGCAATGAGGAGATAGCCAACCTATCTGATGCAGAATTTAAAGCCCTGGTAACCAAAATGCTCACAGAACTGATTGAGCTTGGTTGAAAAATGAAAACACAAATGAAAGATACCCAAAATGAAATAAAGCAAAATATTCAGGAAACAACAGTGACAGGAAGGAAACTAGGACTCAAAGCAATGATTTGGAACAAAAGGAAAACAATAAACATCCAACAGGAGCAGAATGAAGAAACAAGAATTTGAAAAAATGAAGAGTCTTACAAACCTCTGGGACAACCTGAAACATTTCAATGGCCGAATTATAGGGGTGCCAGAAGAAGAACAACAGGAAGAAATTGAAAACTTATTTGAACAAATAATGAAGGAAAACTTCCCCAACCTGGTGAAGGAAATAGATGTCCAGGAAGTTCAGGAAGCCCAGAGAGCCCCAAAGAAGTTGGACCCAAAGAGGAACACACCAAGGCACATCATCATTAAGTTACCCAAGACTAAAGATAAAGAGAGAATCTTAAAAGCAGCAAGTGGAAAGGAAAGGGTTACCTACAAAAGAGTGCCCATAAGGCTATCAGCTGATTTCTCAAAAGAAATCTTACAGGCAAGAAGGGGCTAGAAAGAAGTATTTGAAGTCATTAAAGGCAGGGGCCTACATCCAAGAATACTCTATCCAGCAAAGCTATCATTTAGAATGGAAGGGCAGATAAAGTGCTTCTCAGATAAGGAAGGTCAAGTTAAAGGAGTTCACCATCACCAAGCCCTTATTATATGAAATGTTAAAGGGACTTATCTAAGAAAAGGAAGATAAAAAACGTAAACAGTAAAATGACAACAAATTCACAACTACCAAAAAATGAATCTAAAATAATAAAAGAAAGAAAAACAATGAAAACAAAAACTAAGCAAACAACTAGAACAGGAACAGAATTAGAAAAATGGACATCACATTGAGGATTTTCAGTGGGGAAGGGGAGGGGAGGAATGGGGGGGAAGGTAGAGGGAAAAAGCAGCATGATTGGTGGGCATTAAATAGACAGGGAAAGGTAAAAAATGGCATAGGAAACAGAACTCAAAGAACTTGTATGTACAACCCATGGACATGAACTAAAGGGGGATGCTGGAGGGTTGAGGGGTGCAGGCTGGAGGGAGGATAAAGGGAGAAAATTGGGAAAACTGTAATAGAATAATCAATAAAATATAATTAAAACATATGGGGACATCAGAAAAACTAATGTAGAGAGTATGGAGAAAGATTGTGAGGAGAGGAGGTACTCAGGGGCCAGTTCAGTAAGGATATAACACTAAAGAATTAGAATTTAATCTTGAAGTCAGGAGACTAATTTGCATACTTGTAAGCATGCAGTTAATTTAATTATTTATTTAATGACTGTATTTCCCATAGTCTATGTTCCAAAGAAGCTTATCTTGCATAGAGCTTTTATTCCCTGTTATGTTTCCAGCACCCAGAATGGTGGTACCTGGCACACTTAAAAAATTTATAAATATGTATTGAATGACTGATTGACTGACTGAAGAACCCTGTGAAAATTTCATAGGAATGACATGATCAGATTTACGTGCTAGAAAAATAATTCCAGCAGAGGTTTGGAGAATGGTTGGGAGATAGGTAGGTGGATCAGTTTGGCTGCCATAAAATAAGATAATAGACTGTGTGGCTTAAATAACAGAAATTTCTTTCTTTTATAGTTCTGGAGGCTGGATCCCAGATCAGGGTGCCTGCATGGTTAGGTTCTGGTGATAACTCGTCCTGGCTTGCAGGCATAGCTGGCTTCTCACTGTGTGCTCACATGGCAGAGAGGAGAGAGAGAGAAGAGAGAGAAAGAGAGAGATTAAGCTCCCTGGTATTTCTTCTTATGAGGGCACTAATCCCGTCATGAGGGTCCTACCCTGCATGCTCTCATCTAAACCTCATTATTTAATTAATCACCAAAGGCCCCATCTCCAAATATCACATTGATATTATGAATATTAATATATGAATTTTGGGAGGACACGATTCAGTCCATAACAGTAAGAAAGGAGAAAAACATAGTAGGAGGTGAATGTAATCATTCACCTAAGAGATGATGAAGGTGTGAACTAAAGTAGTGTTAATAAACTTCCTAGGACATTTTCCCCCTAAAACTTTAAATTACGTATATTTCTTAGAGTACCTCCGTTTGCATGTTTCTATCTTTTTTAATGTGTATGAATTTTCAAAATCAAACTAAAAGAAGGGATGCATTTTAAAATTAATCACAGAATTTAATGAACACATATTACAGAAACATTGGAATCTGAAATTGATATGTAGTACCCACAGTGTTTTCAAAACGATGAAAATACTAAAAGTGAAACCTCTGCAGTTTCAACGTTTTTTTAAATTTTATTTTAATTGTTGTTCAAGTGCAGTTTTCTGTCCTTTACTCCCATCCCAGCCCACCCTCCCATCCCTTCCCACCTCCCTGCCATTTCCAACCCCCCTTAGTTTTTGTCCATGTGTCCTTTATACTTGTTCTTGTAAACCCTTCCCCTTTTCTCCTTTTCCCCTGAAATTCCCTCCCCTCTCCCCTCTGGTCACTGTCAGCCTGTTCTCTATTTCAGTGTCTTTGGTGATATTTTGCTTGTTTTGTTGTTTAGGTTCCTGTTAAAGGTGAGATCATATGGTATTTATCTTTCACCACCTGGCTTAGCAGAAGGAAAGAAGGAGCTCCTACCCTTTGCAACAGCATGGATGGAACTGGAAAGTATTATGCTAAGCGAAATAAGCCAGTTGCAACATTTTAAAGGATAATGAAAAGCGAACCTCAAGATATGAACCCATTTCACTTTTCATATTTGGCTTTCATGTTAAACATAGCAATAATGTTAAAACTTTTACATTTAAAAATGTTTATTATTCATAGCATTTAATCATAAAGGTCTCAAATAGCTAAATTCACCCTTCCTGGTCAAAATATATAGATAATGTAATCAAGGCTGATAGTTGTTATTCCTTCACTGTTTCTAGTGCTCACATGCTGATAATCAAGGCTTGACACAGTTTGATCAATAGCTTATTGCTAGCAACCGAATAATATAGTCTCATTACTGAAGTACAAAGCACATCCAAATGCCTTTCCATAAACATTTGGCTGTGTTACAGGGTGATTATAATAACGTCCCCCAGACTCTGCTCAGGAACTTGAAGTGGACGAGTTGTCACCTGATTGTTTCAGCCTAGTAATCAAGAACCGGTTTTGAGGAGAGAATGTTCTGGTTCACAGACCGACAATGATGTTTTGGAAGAATCTTATACTGTCATAATGAAACACAAACAAGTTTTTGGTACTGGCTTCTCAAAATGATAAAAATCAGTAGTACAAACATACCGTTTTTTTTTACATTGTTGTGTTTACTTTTCCTGCTTTTGAAAGATAATATGCTCATCATTAAAATATTTGGAAAACATAAAGTGCATAAGGAACTAAAACCTTTCTCCAATCTTACTACTGAGAGAGGATCATGTCATAATATTCTCATGTATTTCCTCTCATATTTTAAAAATCTGGGTCATTTTGTAGTTCTGCATGTTTTTTTCTCATCACCTTTGAAAAATTTATGTATTTAGATCTTTCTATGTAAGTATAGACATATATTATTACCTTTAATAGCTATGGAGTTTTTACATTGTGTGTACTGTAATTTACTTGACCAATACTATTATATAACTATTGCTTATACTTATTTATTGCTTACTATATGCTAGGCACCTAAGGCTTTCACTTGTATTAATACATTTGATCTTCACAACACTGTTGTTTCTCCTGTTTCTCACAGAAGAGAAAACTGGGACACCATGAAATAATTTGTTCATTCTCTTAAATGTTGGACATTTTAGCAATTAACAATGTTTTGATAATTTAAGCAATGTTGATGTGAATTATCTCTGTGCATGTTAAGGAATGTCTTTAGGATAAATTCCAAAAAAGTAGAAGTCCTGGGTCTAAAGGTGTTCACATTTTTAAAAGCTTTTGTTACATACTTCCAAATATTTCTTTTAGGAAGAATATGGTAATTTACATTTAATTCAGCAGTGTGACTGTATGATTCCCCACATTCCTGATTCTTAACATTTTTTTTGACAAAAATGTATCCATATGCTATTTTAATGCATTTTTACTTTTAGAAATGGAAATTCAGTCCTAATGGACTTTTGTAAGCACGCTTTGTATATCACTAATGTTAATACTGTTGTCGATACTTTGGAAATACTTATTTGCATTCTACTTTTGGAAGTACTGGTTTTGGACATAATTTACATAACTTCTATTCACATGCAAGATGCTCTGTTCCAAGTGGGTCACAAAATCGAAGATGCTCCTTAAAATTTCTACGTGACAGAATTTTTATTTGTTAAATAAACAAGAGTAAAATTACAAAAGAAACATTTAAGTGGTTAGAAATCACTAATCAATTTCTAGCTCCACTTTTCAGTTTTCTTTTTTTTTTTTTTTTGTTCACTTTAGGGGGGATTTCTTGGGTTGTGAAACTTACTTTCCAGCCAACACAACTGCTCAGTGACTGCACAGTTAGTCACTACTAACCAACACCCAACTAGCAAAGCTTTCCAGATTCTGAAGCCCAGCATTCAGACTCTCGAGATGCCAGTATGGCTACAGCTCACCCCAAGGGAGCGCGCTCCCTGACACTCCCCTCCTCCGGGATTCGAGCCAATAGGTTCAGCTCACATGACTTCATCCAAGCAAGTTTCTTGTCGGCTTAGACAGCAAATTACTCACAGCTTTTTTTTTTAACCTAGGTAACTCCAAATGAAGGATGTCCCATCCCCCTCCACAGGGACTACAAATATATGACAACTGACAGAAAGGGGGAAAAGGGGTCCCACTCAACAACAAATGCGACCCTTTCTCTCAGTCTTCTGATTCACAATTGGGATTGGTAGTCGTCTTCGGCGCGCCTTCAGGTCCCCGTCCTCCGGAGACTGCCGGCCAAGGCAAAAGCAGAAAACACAGGCATCACCCCTACTCTCCTGTGTGACTAGTCAAATAAGGAGTATGGAGGAGGGGGCTTTCTGGTTGGGCCTGTTTTGGTGGGGTAGGTTCTGGGCAGATTCTGATCAGGCAGCGCTGAGGTCGCACGGATTCCCGACAGGCTCCAGGCAGGGGGCCTTCTCGGCTCCTTTGCTGTGGCCGCCGCCGCTGCCGCGGTTGCTGCGGTTTGGTGAGGCGAGAACCTGTCGTGGACACTGGTCCAGTACTTATCTGTTGTTGTTTTTGCCTGAGGAGTCATCCTTCCTCCGTCGCACCCTGACTCCCGTGGTGTCGACGGGGAGGCCCTGCAGACACCTCGGCACGCCGTGGAGATGCCTCTCTTTGCCACCAATCCATTCGATCAGGATGTTGGTAAGTGCTTCTGCCGTTGCCTGTGCACCCTCCCCCGAACTGCAAGTCCGCTCTACCGGCTCTCTGCGTGCCTTCTGGACTGCTGGGCCAGGGACAAGCTGTTTCCTTTTATTGAGGCTCCAACCTTAAGAGTCCGGAGGAGGTTGCGGGCTTCGAGCATTCTCTTTGAAAGAAATGGGGCTCAGACTGCGAAGTGGGCTTTGAGCTGGAACCGTGGGTTTGGAGGGAACTGCCTAAAGGGTTGCTGTAGGGGAGCTTCAGAGGAACAGCTGGTGTAGCACCTGGTGCTGTAACAGTGCTTCTGGAAGAGCAGAGCCGAGGGCTGACGGGCATCTGATCGACTGGGGTAGGATTGGAAGCCTTACGATAAAGTGTTTCCCTGGACAGATGTTAAACATCTGGAACTAGGAGAATGTTTTAGGTTAGGTTCCTTACAGGATTTTAAAATGTACTTTGTACCTAACGGTAGGAGAGAGCTTCTGTTTAAGGGTAGACTCTTAAAAACGTCGGGAGAGCTGAAAATGGAATACTTGGCAACCGCTGAGATCGAATAGAAGACCTGAGCCATTGGGTTTGCCTGTCTTAGAGTAGGTCCCTGTACTTTAAAAAACGTGGGCGAGGACCTTGAATCTGAAAATGCTGATTTGTTTTGAATTTGAAATGCTTTTTTCTTTTTCTCTGAATCATTGGTAGTACGTACTGATAAGACTAATTCAACAGGTTAGATTTTTTTCTTTTTCTGGTATGAGGTAATAACTACCAGGACTTTGAGTTTCCGGGAAGAGAATTTAGGGTTGATTTGAATGTAGTTAAGGAACTACCTTGGCCCACAGGTGTGGAATGGAAAGCAAGCCAAATACCATGTCCAAATTCCTTAAGGCAGAATTTAGTAATTACTGTAGTAAAGAAATATAAGGACAGCTTTAGAGTTGTGCATATATGTATTGTTATTATTTTTGGCTTGTATATTTTAATTGTGAATAGTAGCTGTCAGATTTTGCCTTTTTTGGGGGGGTTATTTATTTATTTTTAGACAGAGGGAAAGAGAGGGAGAAAGAGAGAGAAACATCAGTGTGTGGTTGCCTCCCACAAGTCCCCCACCGGGGACTGGCCTGCAACCCAGGCATGTGCCCCGACTGGGAATCGAACCAGAGACTCTTTGGTTCACAGGCTGGCGCTCAATCCACTGAGCAACACTAGCCAGGGCCTAAAACGATTTTTTAATACCTGCTTCTTTGGTCCCAGTACCTTGATCCAGTTTTTATATAATCTGGTTTCCAACTACCCAGTCACTTTTGTATTCTGCTGACTTTTACAATGCATATTTCCATTGAGTTCAAATAAATTTCTTAACGTCAAACCCTTTCTCAGTACCTACAACATTCAGTTCAAAGTAGGCTCCTTGTTGCCTTTATATGTTTGCTTCTATTATTTCTTCTACCTTTTTACATGTCCTCATGATTAAAGGCCAACTCAGAATCCAATTCATTATGCCTGAATTATTTCCTGAATACTATAGCCTAGAGTTATTCAGTAGCAACACTCTTGGTGGTATGGACCAGATAGATGTCTTTGTTGCAGGGGGTGGGGGTGGTCTGAGCTGTCCAATGGAAGGTATTTAGTGGCATCCCTGACATATACCCACTAGATGCCAGTGGCATCCCCCCACCACCAGTCATAATTTAAAAGGTTTCCAAAAACTTATTAAATGTCCCCTTCGCCTTCAGAATAGTTCTCAGTTGAAAACCACTGCTCTAGATCACCATAATCTCCACTCTTTTCAAAACTGGAACACCTTTTGTCATTAACAAATTATGTAGCACTAAAGGTAGTTATATCCTGTGTTATATTCCTTAATTATTTTATTGGTTGCTACATAACAGGTGCTTAATAAATATTTGTTGAATTGAGAATGTGTCGCTTAAGCCTGCTAGATAGTAAGTTTCTTGAGTGTAGGAACATTGTTTTGCTCCAGAAAAGCTTACTTTTTAAAGTTAGTCAGGTTTGGGTACTTGAATCAATTCTCTCTTCATGACCCATATATCAAAATATCATGAATGGTTATCTAAGAAGACCTGCCAGAGACTCCCAGTAAATAATCCTTGGACAAAGTCCAATAGACTACCATGTTAAATTTTTTACTAGGAGACCATATGGAATCGAGTATGTAGAATACATTTATCACTATTCTTCTTTCTTTGTCCATCAGTGAGTATTTCAGTGATATTGAAGAGCTCCCACTAAATCACCTAAATCACTTGATACGATTATTTGCCATTATTTACCATTTAACATTAGTATACATTTGTACTTTTTCAAAATTATCTTCCACTTTGTCCATAAGTTGAAATGGTTAATCAGAAATTCATGAACTGATTTATGTAATACAACATTTCAAATAAAGAGTCAAGACACTGGTAGTAGTTTTTCCATTGAAGAAATGGCCAAACATGTGACTACAATGTGAGCTCCATGAGGACAGGGTTTTTTTGTTTGGTTTGTTCAGTATGATATTCCCAGCATGTAGTGTGTCTGACATTAATAAACTTTCAGTGAGCATTTATTGAATAAATGAATCTTGTTTTGGATGTCACATTTCTTGCCAAATTTCAACTGTTGAATTATAAAGTAACTCATTCCCTGAAGCTTTTATTTCAAAGTCCCTAGTGATGTCCATCTTGCCAAATCCAATGGTCAATTTCTAGTCTATTTCTTTGTTGATCTCTTAGCATTCCTCTTTGATGTATTTTATTCACTTGTTTTCCAGGGCACTGAACTGTTTCAATTTTCTGCTTAGCCCTTTTTTAGTCTTTTTTGGCCTCTCCTTTCCAGTTGTTGGACTGAGCCTGGAACTTGGACTTAGAACTTTTTCAAAATTTTTTCTCTTAGAGTCTTAGAAGACAATTTATCTTAGCTTTAAGAATTAATTTTTTAAAAAATTAAATTTATTAGGGTGATATTTGGTTAATAGGATTATGTAGGTATCAAGTATAAATTTTCTATGGTACATGATCAGTATATTGCATTGTGTGCCCACCACCCAAAGACAGATCATCTTCTGTCACCATATATTTGGCTCCCTTTACCCTTTACTACCCTCCCATCCCCACCCTCTTTTCCTCTGGTAATTGTATACTGTTGTTGTCTGTGTCTATGAATTTCAGTTTTATATCCCACATATAAGTGAAATCATGTGGTTCTTAGCTTTTTTCTGACTGACTTATTTAGCTTAGCATAATATTCTCAAGGTGGGCCCATGTTGCAAATGCCAGTATTTCATCTTTTTTTACAGCTGAGTAGTAGATTGTATATATGTACCACATCTTCTCTGTCCAGTCGTCTAGTAAGGGACTCTTCTGTTGTTTCCATGTCTTGGTCACTATGAATAGTGCTGCAGTGAACACACAGGTACATATATCTTTGTGAATAAATGCTTTCAAGTTTTTTGGGTAGAAACTCAGAAGAGGGATTGTGGGTCATATGGTAATTCTGTTCTTAATTTTTTGAGGAGCCTCCATACTGTTTTCCATAGCAGCGGTACCAGTTTACATTCCCACCAGCAGTGTATGAGAGTTCTTTTTCTCCACCCCCTCAACAACACTTGTTATTTGTCTTGTTGATAATAGCCATTTTAACAGGTGTGAGGTGGTATCTCATTATAGTTTTAATTTGCATTTCCCTAATAGCTAGTTAAGTTGAGCATCTTTTCATATATCTGTTGCCCATTTGTATGCCTTTTTGGGAGAAGTGTCTCTTCAGGTTCTCTGCTTATTTTCAAATTATATTATTTGGGCTTCTTTGGTGTTGAGTTGTATGAGTTTTTTAAATATATTTTGGTTATTAAACCCTTGTCTGATAGCTGTTGTTTGCAAATATCATCCCCCATTCGGTTGGCTGCATTTTTTGTGTTGGTCCTGATTTCTTTTGCTGTGCAGAGCTTTTGAGTTTGGTATAGTCTCATTCACTTATTTTTGGCTTTACTTCCCTTGCCTTTGGGATCAAGTTCATAAACTCTTTTCTAAGATCGAGGTCCATGAGTTTAGTAACTATGTTTTTTTCTATGTAGTTTATTGTTTCAGATGTTATATTTAGGTGTTTGATCTATTTTGAATTAATTCATGTGGACAAACTATAGTTTCATTCTTTTGCATGTGGCTTTCCAATTTTCCAAGCACCATTTACTTAAGAGGCTTTCTTTACTCCATTTTTGCTTCTGGCTACCTTGTCAAAAATTATTTGCTTATATACATGTGGGCTTATTTCTGGTCTCTCAATTTTGTTCCATTGATCTGTGTGTCTGTTCTCCTGCAATACCATGCTGTTTTGGTTATCATAGCTCTGTCATATAATTTGAAGTCAAGGAGTGTGGTACTTCTGGCCTCATTCATTTTTCTCAGGATTGCTTTGGCTATTCTGGGTCTTTTGTGATTCTATACCAATGTGATGATTTTTTTGTTCTATTTCTTTAAAAAAAATAACATTGGGATTTTGGTAGGTATGACATTACCTCTGTATATTGCTGTAGGTAATATGAGCATTTTAACCATTTTGATTCTTCCAATCTATGAACATGGAATATCTTTCCATTTTATTATCTTGTAGTTTTCAGTATATAGGTTCTTCACAACCTGTGTTAAGTTTGTTCCTGGGTATTTTACTCTTTGTTGCAATTGCAAGAAGAATTTTTTTTTCATTTCTTATTTCTGAAATTTCACTTGTTAATATGTAGGAATGCAGTGGACTTTTGTACCTAGATTTTGTATCCTGCAACTCTACTTTATTTGTTTATTGTTTTAATAGTTTTTTTTGTGGAGTCCTTAGAGTTTTCTGTACATAAAATCATGTCATCTGCAAAAACATGACACTTCTTCGTTCCCAGTTTGGATATATTTTATTTCTTTCTCTTGTCTGATTGCTCTGGCTAGGACTTCCAAAGCTATGTTGAGTAAGAGTGGTGAAAGTGGACATTTTTGTGTTGTTTCTGATTTTAGAGGAAAAGCTTCAGTTTTTTGACCACTGAGTATATTAGCTGAGGGTTTGTCGTGTATGGCCTTTATTATGTTGCAAAGCTTCTATACCCATTTTATTGAGTGTTTTAATCATAAATGGATGTTGTATCTTATCTAGTGCTTTTTCTGCTTGTTTAAATATATTTATATGTTTATATGTATAAATGCAAATATACATATTTATAAACATGCATGTATTTGCATTTATAAATATGTAAATATTCTGCATGTGCTTACAGATATATATTTATAAATAGATGCAGAAAATTATATGATTTTTATTCTTTGTTTTGTTAATGTGGTGCATTACACTGATTGATTTGTGTATGTTCAAACTTCCTTGTGCTCCTGGAATGAAACCCACTTGATTCTGATGTATAATTTTTAAAAGGTATTGTTGTATTTGATTTGCTAGTGTTTTGTTTAGAATTTTTGCATCAGTAGTCATCAAAGAGACTGGTCTGTAGTCTTCTTTTTTTGTGTTAACCTTGCCAGGTTTTGGTATCAGGGTTTTGCTGGCCTCATAAAATGTGTTAGAAAGTATTGCCCCTTCAATATTTTGGAAGAGTTAGAGAAGGGTCAGTATCAAATGTTTGTTAAAATTTGCAAATGAAGCCATCTAGTCCTGGACTTTTATTTTTGGGAGGTTTTTGATAGTTTTCTCACTGTTGATTGGCCTGTTTAGATTTTCTAATTCTTCATGATTTCATCTAGGAAGGTTATATATTTCTAGGAACTTACCCATTTCCTCTAGGTTACTGAATTTGTTATTGAATTCAGATTCTGGAGCTACACTGCCTGAATTCATAACCAAGGTTTCCTGGCAGTATGACTTTGGTCTAGTTGCTTAGATACTCTGTGCCTCAGTTTTCTTACCTTTAATATGGAATATAGAGATAGTAATAGTTCTTTGTTTCTTTCCCTAAACCTGCTCATTCCTTCATCATTACCTATTTCAGCAGATGAAACCATTGATATTTCCTGTCACTCATGTCTATCGTCTAGGAATCATCACTGATTCTTCTTTTTCCTTCATTTTCCATATCCATTCTATCAGGCAGATCATTTGGCTCTACTTTAAAAATATGGGAGTTCTGGCCAAGATGGAGGTTTAGGTAGAAACCCTTTGCTTTCTCGAACAACCAAAAGGAGGATAACAACCAATTAAAAATCAACAAACAACCAGAAGTACCAGAAAATCAAACTGCATGGAACTCCCACAAGCAAGGAATTAAAGAAACAGTCAACCAAACCAACCAGTCCTGTAAGGCAGCAGACCGAGAAGTGGTGGACTGTGTGGGCAGGGCTGACTGAACGGGAAACAGAGACTCAGAGTTGACTGTGGACTACAGTGGTTGCTGTGGTGGGAGAAACTCCCAGTCTCACATGAGTTCCTTGGGAAGTGGGCTAGAGACAGGCAGGCAAGCCGCACTGTTCCCTCTCTGGCCCCTTCCCAACAAGCAGTGCTGCAGCGCAGCAAGGAGGGTTGCCCTACCTGTGAAAACCTAAGGCCCCACCCCCTTACAACTTAACGGATGCTCGGAGACAAAGAAATATGGCCCAAATGAAAGAATAAAACAAAACTCCAGAAAGAGAGCTAAGCAATGGGGAGATAGCCAACCTATCTGATGCAGAATTTAAAGCCCTGGTAATCAAAATGCTCACAGAACTGATTGAGCTTGGTTGAAAAATGAAAGAACAAATGAAAGATACCCAAAATGAAATAAAGCAAAATATTCAGGGAACAACAGTGACAGGAAGGAAACTAGGACTCAAAGCAAAGATTTGGAACAGAAGGAAAAAGTAAACATCCAACTGGAACAGAATGAAGAAACAAGAATTTGAAAAAATGAAGAGAGACTTAGTAACCTCTGGTACAACTTGAAATGTTCCAATATCCAAATTGTAGTGGTGCCAGAAGGAGAAGAACAACAGGAAGAAATTGAAAACTTATTTGAACAAATAATGGAAGGAAAACTTCCCCAACCTGGTGAAGGAAATAGTCTTCCAGGAAGTCTAGAGAGTCCCAAAGAAGTTGGACCCAAAGAGGAACACACCAAGGTGCACCATCATTAAGTTACTCAACACTAAAGGTAAAGAGAGGATCTTAAAAAGCAGCAAGTGGAAAGGAAAGAGTTACCTACAAAGGAGTGCCCATAAAGCTATTGGCTGATATTTCTTTATTTCTCAAAAGAAACCTCACAGGCAAGAAGGGGCTGGAAAGAAGTATTTGAAGTTTTGAAAGGCAAGGGACCTACATCCAAGATTACTCTGTCCAGCAAAGCTATCATTTAGAATGGAAGGGCAGATAAAGTGCTTCTCAGATAAGGTCAAGTTAAAGAAGTTCATCATCACCAAGCCCTTATTATGTAAAATGTTAAAGGGACTTATTTAAGAAAAAGAAGAATATCAAAACTATGGACAGTAAAATGATAACAAACTCACAACTATCAACAACTGAACCTAAAAAACAAAAAAACAAAAACAAATACTAAGGAAACAACTAGAGCAGGAACAGAATCAGAAAAATGGACATCACATGGAGGGTTTTCAGTGGGGAGGGGGAAGGGAGGAATGGTGGGGGAAAATACAGGGAAAAAGAAGCATAGTTGGTAGGCATAAAATAGGTGAGGAGAGGTCAAAAATGGTATGGGAAACAGAGAACTTATATGTATAACTGATGGACATGAACTAAGTGGGGAGATGCTGGAGGGTTGGGGGTGCAGGGCAAAAGAGAATTAAGGGAGAAAATTGGGAAAACTAATAGCATAATCTATAAAATAGACTTAAAAATACATATAGAATGTCATCACTTCTCACCTCACCACTATTATCTTATTCTGGTCATCATTAACTCTTAGACTATGGCAAAAACCTTTTATTAGGCTTCTTTGCTACCACTCTTGCTGCCTATAGTCAGTTCTCATCTACAAAGGTCAGTGATCTTTGAAAAATGTCAGATAATGTCACCTGCTCAGCACCATCCAGTACCTTCCTATTCCACTTGCAGGGAAATGCAAATTTCTTATTGTGTTGCACAGTCTGGCCTCTTCTTGGGTCTCTGATGTGATTATGATCCCCAGTCACTCTCATTCTAAGCCTTTTGGATCTGAAGACTCCAAGATCATTCCTGCCTATGTATCTATATTATGCTGTTTTCTTCGCCAGTGATATTCTTTCCTTAGGCATTTGAAAGTCTTCCCATCACATCATTCAAGACTCTGTTCAAATCAGTTTTTAAGAGAGACTTTCCCTAATCAACTTCTGTAAAAATAAAAAAAAAAAACATCTTTACCCACTCACTGTTACCTTGTTTTTGTTTTTCTTCATAGTATTCAGAGAAATACTACATTGATTGATTGATTGATTGATTGATTGGCTGACTGTGTAGAATATAAACTCCATAAGGATAAGAACTTTTTATTTCTATCCTCCCTAGCACTGTAGGGACAGTGCCTGGTATGGAATAAAGACTCAATAAATATTTATCAAAGATTAATTATTGATACTTTTCTAGATCTCCAGTCCTGTATTTCTATCTGGTGTTCTGTTGTTACCTAAAAAAAAAAAAAAAAATCAATCTGTCAGAAAACTGACCCTACCTTTCCAAGCTTGGAACTTCCTTCATTATTTGGTAATTTTACAATGTTCTAGTTATTTTGACTTGAAACCTGAGAGGCATTTTGAATCCTGCCCCTGTTAAAGCATCAAGTTTTGTTTTTATAATAGTAAATTAGCATTCCTAGTCATATTATTTTGGGCCAGTTTGTATCCTACAGAGTTGGGCATGTTTTTCCTTTGTGTATTCAGTATCATAAACCACAGCCAGATTAATCTTCATAAATGTTAATGTCCCATTATTCTCCTGGAGTATGGTGTGATGGAAGTTACCTTGGGCTTTGGGTGTGAATTGCAACTGCAGCAATTGTTCTTAGTAAGTGGGCAAAGTATGGAGTTGGGCAAGTATAGAACCCCTCTGAGTTCACTCCCCACCTTTCTCCATTACCCTTTTTTTAAAAATATATTTTATTGATTATGCTATTACATTTGTTCCATTTTTTTTTCTCCTCTCTGCCCTGTATCTGTCCCTTCCACCATCATTCCCCCACCTTAGTTCATGTCCATGGGTCATACATATAAGTTCTTTGGCTTCTCCATTTCCCATACTATTCTTGACCTTCCCAACTATTTTGTACCTACAATTTATGCTTTTTATTCCCTGTACTGTTTCCCTCATTGTTTCCCTGCTCCTTCCCAACTGATAACCCTTCATGTGATCTCTGTTTCTGTGAATCTGTTCCTATTTTAGTTGTTTGCTTAGTTCGTTTTTGTTTTTGTTTTTTTATGTTCTTTTTGTTTTTGTGTTTTTTAGGTTCAGTTGTTGATAGTTGTGAGTTTGTTGTCATTTTACTGTTCATAGTTTTGATATTCTCCTTTTTCTTAGATAAGTCCCTTTAACATTTTGTATACTAATGGCGTGGTGATGATGAACTTCTTTAACTTGACCTTATCTGAGAAGCACTTTATCTGCCCTTCCATTCTAAATGATAGCTTTGCTGGATAGAGTAATCTTGGATGTAGGTTCTTGCCTTTCAGGACTTCAAATACTTCTTTCTAGCCTCTTCTTGCCTCCAAAGTTTCTTTTGAGAAATCGGCTGTTAATCCTGTGGGAACTCCTCTTTCTTGCTACTTTTAGGGTTCTCTCCTTATCTTTACTCTTGAGTAATGTAATTATTATGTGCCTTGGTGTGTGCTTCCTTGGGTCCAACTTCTTTAAAACTCTCTGAGCTTCCTGGAAGTCTATTTCCTTTGCCAGATTAGGGAAGTTCTCCTTCATTATGTTTTCAAGTAAGTTTTCAATTTCTTCCTCTTCCTCGACACCTTCTGGCACCTTTATGATTTAGATGTTGGAAGGTTTAAAGCTGTCTTGGAGGCTCTCCTCATTTTTTTGAATCCTTGTTTCTTCATTCTGTTCTGGTTGAATGCTTATTTCTTCCTTCTGCTCCAAAGCATTGATTTGAGTCCCAGTTTCCTTCCCTTCACTTTTGGTTCCCTGTACATTTTCCTTTATTTCACTTTTTATAGCCTTTGAGATTTTTCCTCTATTTTGTGACCATGCTCAACAATTTCTGTGAGGATCCTGATTATCAGTGTTTCTGAACTCTATCTAATAGGTTAGTTATCTCTTCATCGCTTAGTTTTATTTTTTTCTGGAGCTTTGATCTGTTCTTTCATTTGGGCCAAAACTGTTTTTTTGGTGCACCTCTTACATAGTAAGGGGCAGAGCCTTAAGTATTCGACAGAGTGGGGCAACCCATGTCACTGCTTTGTGGCTCTGTATGTGGAGGAGGGGTCCGTGAAGGAAAAATGACACTTGCTCATGTCTCGGTGGGATCTCAGTCACGTCCTCTGCTACCCACAAGCAAATTAGGCCCTTCTGATGCTGATTCCTGGGTGGGTGGGTTTGTGTATGTTCCTAGGACCCTGTGAGTCTCTCCAAAGAACTCTCCTGTGAGGCTGGGAGTTTCTCCTGCTGCCTCAACCCCCACAGGTTTTTTCAGTCAGGGATTTTGAGTCTTTATTTCTCCAAGTTGGAACCTGGGTTGGGCCGTCTGTCTGGTTCCTCAGTTGTTCCTTCCAGTTTATCCACAGGCAAATGTGGACCTTCCAATCCACCAGCTGCCACCTCTCCTGTCCCCAGTCCCCCAGCCCCTGCCTTGCCATGAGCCCTCATTCCCCTGGCTGCAGGTCTCCGCCCCTCCTACTGGTCTGGATGAATTTTTCTTCTTTAACTCCTTGGTTGTCGGGCTTCCATACAGTTCCATTTTCTGGCAGTTCTAGTTATTTTTTATTTTAAATTTGTTGTTGTCCCTCTTTTGGTTGTGCGAGTAGGTAAAGTGTATCTACGTATGCCTCCGTCTTGCCTGGAAGTCCCTTCATTGCCCATTTTTTGAGGAGCATCTCTAAGTTGATTGAATGACAGTCTTTTTCCTGTAGCCTAAACTTGGTGGGCAGTGATCCTGTCAGTATTTCTCACCTCCCTAAATCTTTGACAGTCATAAATTTTGAGAAGATCAAAAGAAGCTGCTTATCAGAAAAAGTTCCCCAATCCATTGAGGTTACTGATATTTAAATGAGGGTGTGTATGTCATTTTCTGGGTGTTGCTAGGCAAATTTATCAATCTCTTTTGTTCCTTATTTGTATAAGGATAATGTGAGGATGAAATTAGTTCATTAAGAAGCTTTTAATTCTTTAGAAGCATTTTTTTTTTAATTTTTGTTTTCACTTTTCCTACAAACCCTGTTTTTGTCTTAGAAAGTAAATAGTTTTGATTTGCTCTTCACAAAACCATGTTGAACTGCTGCTAGCAATAGTTTATATTCTTTTGATTTAAAAAATACTTGTTTTATAACTTGAGAATTCCACAGTTGTGTTTGTTGATTTGGGGGCATCATCAATAAATGATGTGGACAGTTTTAGAGTTCTGAATAGGTTGCATTTCTGATACTGACCCTGTTTATGCACAGGAACATAATCAAGGTACTTCATGAGTGTTCAGCACAGTATCTGCTCATGACTGTACCTGACACTCCTGGATGCGACTTAATTCAGGAACTGTAAGATCATACTTAGTTATAATATAGGCAATTTATATTTGATCAGACACAAGCCTGCCATTTCTAGTTAACTATTAACATTTTAATGTTAAATTTTAATAAGCATAGCCATTATGCTTTAAGGTAAATGGTTTTAAGATTTAAGTGTGTTCTTTTAAAAAAAAATTACTATGCTTTTTAAAAAGTCTGCTTGGCTACCAGTCAGTAGGATGATAAATTAATTATTTAAAGGCACTACTAGATCAAAGTAATAACTTTCTTTCCTTTTCTAAGAAGTAAATGTTAGACTGGAGGGTATTGTTCAGGATGACTCTCTCATTCAATCTTGTTGGGCTTCAGAGGGGTTTAGGGTCAAAGGGGTAATGCTATGAGATTCCTCTATTAAATAGTTCCACTTGAAATTGCTTTACTTATTTCTAAAGATAAAATTTCCCATTAAAAGAGAGTGCTAAATAATAAAGAATAGTCTTTGAACGTCTTTGCGCCTTGTTTCCTGGGAGGAAGCCTCTAAATCCCTGGAGTTTCCTGAGGGATAGGAGCAGCATCTTTCTTATTCTCTGTGGGTTCCTGATAGTATACCTTAGTTTAGGTATACTCAGCATGGGGGCTGGCCACTCCAGAAGGAATAATCTTGTGATTAGATAGTTGGGGCTTTTGAGTCACGTATCAGCCCCACTGGGAAGCAGGGAAGGGACTGAAGGTAGAATTTCAAAAGATGCTTAATCATGCCTTTAATAAGCAAACTCTAATAAAATCTCTGGAAACCGAAGGTCAGTTGAGCATCCTGGTTGGTGATTTTAGTGGCAAAATGGAACTAGTGATTGGACTTCAGTTCAGCAACCTTGGCACATCTGGTTTTGCTGCTTTTCTGGGCCTGGAGCTGAAACACAGCTGAGTCCTAAATGCCAGCTCTAGTTGGAATAAAACTCTGTCTCTGTGGTCAGCAGACCCACAGCTTTGTTCTTAAGATTATTTGATGTGGGCCAGAACCTCACTGTCCTGAGGACTTAATGCCTGAGAGAGTAGTTGTGCAAAGGCTTGAGTGGGAGTTACGTGAGGCTATTCTCTGGCCTCCTTATTCCTTCTCTACGGGTGGGGCAGGGGGTCTACTCTTACTGAATAGCAAGTGAGGTCCTGCTGTCTTTATTCAAAAGCTACACAATTTTGGAGTAACAGCTTTCCACAAGTATTAGTCACTTACGCCTATGAACTAAGGCTGAAATCTTTAGCCAATCAGCTAAGGGTAGAATCTTTAACTCTGGAGTTCCCCTACCATCCCCCTTGCTAGTTTTTAATTACCTTATTTATGCAAGATTAGTTTACAAACTAAAAAAACATAATATACAAAAGCTGCAGAATTTTGGAAGAATGGCAGGCTTCTGCCTCTGAGCTTATCCCCTCTAGAACACCCAAAGGAAAATAACCCTGCCACCCTTTGCCATACCAGAGCAATCCTAGGCTGTGCCCAGAGTTCCTTCTGCCACTTAAAATACTGTTGTAAGTGAAATAAGCCAGTCAGAGAAAAACAAATACCATATGGTTGCACTCATATGTGGAATCTAATGAATAAACTGAACTAGCAAGGAAAATGGGGACAGACTCACAGAGAGCAGGTTGACAGCCAGTGGGAGGAAGTGAGAGGGTGGAGGGACTGAGCAAAAAGGAAAAAGATCTCATGGGCATGGACAACAGTGTGGTGATGCTAGGGGGAGGAGAGTATAGGGTTCTAAATGGTAATGGAAAAATATAGTAAAGATTAAATAAAAAATAAATAAAATAGTTGACAGACTTGACTATAAAAACACATTTTCTGAGTCTTTTTGGAACAAAGTTTTTCTTTGGCCCTTTGCTCTCCTATTTTGATTTGTTTATATTATTCGGATGAAGGTGTAAGAAATACAGTAAAATAGATAATGACCAAGAAAATATAACTCAGATGTTAAAGTACTAGTAAATGCTTATCAAAACTCTTTCAATTGTGTAAATAAATGGGGGTGAGAGGACTTGAGCCCCAAGAACTGGCTAACCACGTTCTCTTTCTTCCTCCTTTCCTTCCATAGCATAATTCTTTTTCACTTTTAGCTTTAGTTAGATAACTGCTACTACCACAGTATCATACTAAAAATTTCAATAATAAAGGTGAAAAGAGTATTTTCTGAGCTACAAAATCCCACTTTTCTCTGAAAAAAAAAATTCCTTTGAGAAAGACAGCTACAGCATAATCATCCAGGCATTCTTAAGAAAAAGAGAGCCATTTACTGCCTTCCTTCTGTTTAAATCTTCCTGCCCATAACTCCACACACACTGGAGGCGTTCAGCTTCTCGGCCAATCTTGTCCTAGACTGTTTACTGTTAGAGTGGTCAGCAATATGGACTCTGAAAGAATTCATACAGAGAAGAAAATGCAGAGAGCCAAGTTTTTTCTTTTACTTGACCAAGAGAGGGAAGGGGATAGGTGTGGAGATATGTACCAGCATTGAGGGGTGGGGGCTGTGAGCTTTTACTGGATTACAGTTGGACTATAAAAAGGTAGGGGTTTGCTGATGTGCAGCCTCTGGGCTGTTGGAGGCATTGTAACACAGGAGATTTGGGGTAGTTTTGGATTTCGGGTAGGTTTTCTGCAATTTGAATATGATATGCTTAGGTGTTATTTTGACATTTATTCTGCTTAGTATCCTCAGAACTTCTAGGACCTGTGGTTTGGTGTCTGACATTAATTTGGTGAAGTTCTTAGTCATTATTGTTTCAAGTATTTCTTTCGTTTTTTCTTTATTCTCTGGTACTCCAATTATGTATATATTGCACCTTTTGTAGTTTCCCACACTTCTTGGATAATCTGTTCAAATTTTTTTGTCATTTTTTGTCTTTGCTTTTTAGTTTTGGATGTTTCTGTTGACGTATCCTCAAGCTTAGAGATTCTGTTCTCATTCATGTTCAGTCTACTGTAGAATTCATCAATGGCATTCTTCATTTTTTAGTATTTTTGATCGCTGGTATTTCTCTTTGATTCTTTTTAAAGATTTCCATCTCTGCCCTGGCTGGCGTAGCTCAGTGGATTGAGCACGGGCTGTGAACCAAAGCTTTGCAGGTTCGATTCCCAGTCAAGGCACATGCCTGAGTTGCGGGCTGTGGCCCCCAGCAACTGCACATTGATGTTTCTCTCTCTCTCTCTTTCTCCCTCTCTTCCCTCTCTGAAAATAAATAAATAAAATCTTAAAAAAAAAAAGATTTCCGTCTCTGTTTACATTGCCTTTTTGTTCTTACATGATGTGTCATTTTTTTCATTAGCATTCTTACTGTATTATCATAGTTTTAAAAATTCCTGGTTTGATCATTGCAACCTCCCTGCCATGTCTGAGTCTGGTTCTGATGCTTGCTCATTCTCTTTAGACTGTTTTTTACCTTATAGGTGTGCCTTGCTGAAAGTTAGACGTGATGTATTAGATAAACAGAACACCGGTCTTTAGTGGTCTGATGGTGAGGCATCAGTGGAGAAAAATTCTGGATTCCTGTGGTTATGTCTTAGACTTGCAGTGAACCTCTGCCACTGAAGTGTGAATTACTCACATGCATATCAGTACCTCCTGCACCCCTTAGCTGGAACAGGGTGGCCAGAGTGGTTTGGAATTGAGTATTTCACTAACCTAGTTGGGTTAATCTCTGGTAAAACCCTCTTTGGTTGGGGGCTGGTAAATAGTTTCTCTTGAGAATAGTGGGCCTTGTTAAGAAGAGAATGCACTGGTATCTTCCAAAATGGTTCCTGTTCTTCACCCCTCTGCTGGGAAAGCAAGGAAACTTTTCTCCTATAAAACCCTCAAAAGTGTGGGACATCCCTATGACTGGACCCTCTAGAATTTTGACTCTCAGACTTGTACACACATAGCTTCCAATAATTTTTTTAAAACTTTTTTTATTGATTTGAGAGACAGGCAGACATCAATTTGTTGTTCCTTCATCCATGCATTCTTTGGTTGATTCTTGTCCGTTCCCTGCAGGTGATTAAACTCACAACCTTGGGTTGTATCTAACCAACTGAGCTATCCAACCCAGCTATCCAGGGTGATTCATTACAGTTTAAATTTTCATGTCTTCACCCTGGTTTCTGGTGTGTTTCTGCTTCTGGGTTTCTGCTTTAAGTTGTGATTCTGTGTATCCACCTGTCTGTGTTTCTAACTTTGGGGACAGCGGTTTGCCCTGTGACCTCACTTCTAAGGGATCTAGGAAAGTTTTCAATTTTTCACTTTTTTGGTGTTTCACTTGTTAGAATGGAGTGATGATTTCTAAGCACCTTACATGCTGGATTGGAAACCGGAAGTAATACATTATTTTTGATGCCTATGTCTCAATGAAGTCTGGTGTCTTCTTGTCTAGAAAAACTTTGCTTTAACCTCCAGAAAACAAATCTTCACTTGTTTTCTTAGGTGGAGGTGATATGGTTGCTAGAGCCCTCAAGTAAGGAAACCAAAGAGGGGACCTACCTACATTTCAGACAGCATTAACCCAATCCGCCTAACTTTATTCTTCACTCTCAATTGCAGACTTCCCAATAATTGAATTTTCTGAGAATTCAGAAGTATAAAAAAGGCTGGTTCTTATGCTTTTTTTCTTGCTATCAATATACGATTCACCTTGTGTCTTTTGAGTGGTTCACCATGTATATACGTTGTTTTATAAATTTTGAGGTATTGTTGCTTTTCATGTTTTCCCTCTCTTTATATCTTTAATTTCTCAAGTTTTTAATTAAGAACATATTTAGTTAAAGCTTGTTTTTCTTTTGTTCATTTCACCATTGTCAGAACCCAGAATCAAAACTAGATAATTAGTTTAATAACCTGAAACATTTTATAGAGGTCTATACCTAGCCATGTTCCTTCACTGGCAAGTAAAGCTAAGATTTATTTATTAATGAAAATATTTCTTATTTTTGTCTTTTTATGTGCAGAAAGAGATAGACCTGTATATATTTTTAATAAAGAATAACCAATGGCTTATTTTTTATACTAAGTAACAAGCAACTGAAATGTGAATGGGAAAAATAATTGTGATAGGTAATAAAGGGGTCCTTCTTTCCTTTTAAGGGTGGACTTGAACATCTTTTTAATCAGACTGCAGGCAGTTATTGTAATTTGTTCTTGTGTTTTGATTATACTACAATTTGATGATTTGAATCTGATTATTTACCTCTTACCAATTTTTAAAAAGTAATATTTCTGCAATTTCTTTTTATAATACACAGAGAAAGCAACCAGTGAGATGAATACTGCTGAAGACTGGGGCCTCATTTTGGATATTTGTGATAAAGTCGGTCAGTCTCGCACTGGGTAAGTGTTGCAGAGTTTCAAAGGATTTTTATTCATTTTTCCTTTTTATTAATATGAATAAAACAAGAGTCGGAAGGTAGAACATACTACAATTATAACTTATTTATTTTTATGTTTTATTTTATTTTCTCCTCACCTGAGAGCATTTTTTTTTTTCATTGCTTTTAGAGAGAGAGTTGGGGGGGAGAAATATCAGTGTGAGATCAACATTGATTGGTTGCCTCCCCTACAAGCCTGGACTGAGGATCTTTTTCACCCTGACCAGGAATTGAACACACAACCTTTTGGTTATAGGACAATGCTCTAAACAACTGAGCCACACCGGCCAGGGCCAATTATAATTTATTTTAAAAGAGAATGTTTTTTCCTATAAAAATTTGAAGAATCCTATTTAGGTTACTTCTTATAACCACTTAGGGTAGCATGACTAATAAAAATGTCACTACTTTAATCTCTTTCCTCCTGAAATCTAGCCTTTTCCTCTTAATAAAATCATTAGGGATATCTCAGTTACAAAGTGTGGCCATCATTTCTGAATTTCTTTGTCACGTCTGCAACATTCTGCCCAGCTGATCTGTGATTACTGAAAGAGGCACTTGGGGGAAGTAGAATATTAAACTTTTTGGCATATGGGCTTTTGGGAAATACACAGCTTTCTAAACAGTTCAGTGAATTGATTGGCTGGTAGAGAGATTAAAGATTTCCTTAATTCCTGGGCTAATAATGCCCAGCTCTCAGCAGCCTTCTTTATGCCCCACACATGTTGTCTTACTCATGTACTTTCATGTGAAAAATGTTAGGGAGCACTGCTGCATTATACTTGATTCTTCTGGTGGTGATCTTAATCTCTGATATACCTTCTTTGGCTGTTCTTTGTTCCCTTCTAAATACAGATAGTTTCTTAAACTTTTTTTGATCTATTTTTCCCCTAATACTTTTTTCTTTTCTTACATCTTTTCTTTTGAAATCTGACAATTTCCAGGTATCTTTATGTGAGTAACATATGTATTTTCAGCTCTGACTTTTCTTACCCAAGCATTAGTCCTGTGGATATGGCATTATTTCTGGATAACCATACTGTATAAGCCTTAATCTCTATCTCTAAAATGCAACTCCTATCTCTTTTATCTTTAACCTTGCCTTCTCTCCTTTGTCCCCTGTTTCTGTTAATGAAAAGATTATTCTTTCATTTGCACTTAAAACCTCAATCACTGCTACATTTATTTTGTTATCAAATTCTTTCAGTCTGTTTCCATAATACCAGTTAGAATGTTGATGCTATAAAGTGTCTTTAGTTAAGTTATTGAACATGGCCAAACCTGGTTGGAGCAGTTTGTCTTTTGGTCCTTTGTTCCCCTTCACATTAGCCGTTTTTGCCTCTAATGTTCTCCTCTGTTAGGTTCCCAAAAATGTGGCCTCCAAATGTGGCCTTAGCCATCCCTTTTGTTGTCTTTGTATTGTAATAACTAAGTCTTGTTTTTCTGATCTTGTTAGTTCCTTAATATAATCAAAATTCGAGTAGCTACTGTATACTGCATATCTATTCCTTTTTCTGTATTTCTTTTGCTCCTTAACCTCCTTACTTGAAATATTCTTTACCACGCATGGATTTGTCAATTGACCTTCTGTCATTTTCATCTCTTATATCCAGTTGCCATACAAAACTGTGACCCTGTTACTCTCCTTCCTTCTGTATTGAATTTATCTAACTTCCTTAGACATCAGAATCATTTCTTTTCCATTTATTTCTCATTCTTTTCATTTCAAGCATTTGAGTTGTCAGTGCTTTTCTACGTAATTTAGTGTTGCTGGTCATTCTATTCATTCAGTACGGAGTATTTTCTTCTGTCATTTCCTATCTGCCTCGTATCCTTCCAGTCCCAATATAGATATTATTTCTTCCAAAAGCCTTTCCTTATCCCCTTTATTGAAAATTATATAGTCCTCTGAATCCTTAAAGCATTATACCAAAACTATTCTTACTTGTTTTGTCTTTTATAATAGTAATTTATGTCTATTTAGTAGACTTGGACTTGTAGAGTAAAAGGTCCATGAATTTTTGTTGTGCAGAGGAAAGATGCAAGTAGCTTAGTGGTTGAGAGGACAGACTCTGGAGTGAGACTGCCTGGGTTCAAATCCTAGCTGTTACCCCCTAACTACTTACATTGGGTGAGTAATTACCTCTCCAATTTGCTATTCAGTTTGAATGAGAATAGTATCTTCTTCATAAGGGGCTTGATTTGAGTAGAACCTGGTACATGGCTAAATGGGTGCACCTCTGCCTCTTTTTGATTAAAGTCATATTTTGTGACAGTTTGTTGAGAAGTGAGTATAGATCTAGCTCCATCCCTGTGTATTTTAGAGATAAAACTTTTATCTAACATTTCAGTTGCAAAGTTCCTCCTCTCTTTTTTTATCTTTATTTTGGTGTTCTTCATTTTGCAGATGATTTTTCTGATAATTTGGTTAGTTAATTGACATAAAAAGACAAAACTGTCTTTTGTTACTAGAAATAGTCCATATTTTTCTAATTAAAAATAAATTTGTAATTCATCTGAAATTTTGTATGATGCGTAACGATGATGAAGAGATCAATTCGTTTTTCTTCATGTTAACATTATTATACTGGAAACATATGTATTTTCCCCTAGTTTTTCTTGTGATGAGAACTTTTAAGATCTCCACTCTTAGCAACTTTCAGGTATACAATAAAGTATTGTAACTGTAGTAACCATGCCATACATTACATCCTCAGAACTTATTTATCTTGTAATTAGAAGTTTGTACCTTTTGATCACATTCACCCATTCTGTCCCCCACACCCCAAGCTGTTCTCTGTTTCTGTAAATTGTTTTATATTCCACATAATCAGTGAGATACTAACAATATTTGTCTTTGTTGATTCAGTTCATGTAGTTTCAGTGTCCTCAGGGTTCATCCTTGTTGACCACATATTTTTAACATGTACTAATTTATAGCTTTAAAAAATGTTTTTATTTGTCTTTTATAAAAAATCCAGTATCCATAGGTTGAGATACGTGCTCATTTTTTATTTTTTTTAAATTCAACCAGCATACTTTCTCGCAGTATATTCCTTAATATTTCAGTCTCCCTTTGGGGATTTTAATTGACATTATACTAAATCTATAAATTTACTTAGGATGTATTTTCAACTTGGCCAATTTAAATAATGAGGGGTGGTTTTATTTGTCTTTTTAATCAATATTATTTCCCCTTCCTCTTTTCTTCTCTTTGTTTTTTTTCCTTCCACTTATTTTCCCCCCTCTCTTGTCAGTATGGCTCCCTAGTTCCTTTAAATTTTTATTAAGTTAATTTCTAAGCATTTGTTTATTTGTATAAATGCAATTATTTCTTTATAGCATTTGTTGATAAAGAATTGTTTGAAAAGGATTAAATAATTTATATCATTCTAATATTATTGAAGTTTTTTTTTAAATGTCAAACATTCCATATTTATTCTTGTGTATGATTTCTTTTTGAAAATGTTTTACATTAGCATCAGACTACATTATGATTCTCATGGACACTTGGTACCTTTGACTTCCTGAATTCCTTTCTCCATAAAAAAAAATATATATATATATATTTTATAATTGCATTATTGTAAAGACAAGTATATTATACATTAAAACATTTTCTTTTACCTAAAAGTTCTTTTTTTTTCTATTAAACAGTTAAAATATGTTTTGTGGGCCCCTAAAATAATTGTGAGTCCTAGGCATTGTGCCTGTGTGCCTAAGAATAATATTACAGAATGGAGTTATATATTATTGGGTCAACTTAATAATAGAAAACTATTAAGGTTCTTTTTAGGTGAGCAATCAACTGTGGAATACATATGGAGGAGTTCCTAATATGTCATTTATTTGTTGGTTGGTTTGTTGATGGATTGACTGACTGATTAGAGAGAGAGAGAGAGAGAGAGAGAGAGAGAGAGATGTAAGAGAGAAACATGGGTTGGTGCCTCCTGTACTCGCCCTGACTGGGGATTGAACCTGAAACCTAGGTATGTGCCCTGACCAGGAATCAAACTTGCAACCTTTTGGTGCATGGGAGGATGCTCCAACCAACTGAGCCACCCAGCAAGAGCCATCTCTAGAACTTTTGATCATCCCCAACTGAATCTCTCTACCTATTAAACAACTTTCCATTCTACCCTCCCCCAGTGCCTGAAAAACACTTACAATTTGTTTTAATCTTTAAATCATTTTATAGTTAGTATATATGGAAAACTTAATGGAGATCTATCTGGTTTATGTTATCTGGGAACCTAGATATGTATGTTTAGATATGAGTGGCTGATGATAGCATAAGAATATTAAACAATATTGGAGGTTGTCGGTGAGCTATTCTAGATACCTGGTATGCTTTACAGAAGACTGAGACATGTTACTAGTGTGAGAGAGGAAAATGGGACATGAGTTTTCATGAGACAAATTTAGACAGGGTAGGTTAATGTAGAGAGAAGTTATGGATTAGAATGCAGTTTGTGAGGTTATTTTTATACTAGGCCATTGTCTAGATTTTTTTTAAAAAGTATACCATTTTGGTGTTAATCTGTAATTTTGTAAAATGTACAAATCTATGTAAGAGGGCTGATTTAGGGTGGTGAAAGGAACTGTAGGAAAAACATTTCTCTTTCAGTGAAGTTTTTTTTTTAATCAAAATGATTTGTAACCATCAGTATATTATTTAATACATAAGTAAAATAACTTATATTAAATCTTTCTTCCTTAAGAAGATAATTTGTTTTTCTTTTTTTTTTGTTACAATCACTTGTTTTAGAGTTCTGGTAGTTTGGAAAATATTCTCAAGTTTTAAAAGGAAAAAAAGAGTCATTGTGAAATTTTCTTTATTCAGAACTGTGACCCAGAAACATGGCTCCCAGTGGTGATTTGAAAATTCCCCCTTAATTCTTCCTCTTTTTTAAAAAGCTGACTGCTCTGTTCTTTAAATTGCACATGTGTATGTGTGTCTTTGTTAATTTAAAAACTATAATAATATTTTTATGTAACAAAAATGTACTTTTTTGTTTTAAAAGTAGATATATATTCACATGGCTCAAAATTAGAACAGTTTAAAAAGATAAACATTGACAAACCTAACTCCTGTCCCTGTTTCCCTTTCCCATCCTCTGCAGGTAACCACTTATGTTTCCTTTATGTCTTTTCATTGTTTCCTTACACAGTAATGAATATAGACAACAGACATATTGTATACATTATATTACAACCTTAGAAATGGATTTCTTTTAATGCCTATTAATGCATTAAATGCATTTCTTTAATGCCTATTAAAGTAGTAATAATGCGTATTATTTAGAAATAATTTTCTAGTTTAGCATTAGTTTTGATTAGTGGCATATTGAACATTTAACATAACTTTAATAGTTACTAATTAAAATTATTCAATAATTTCAAATAATTATATCAATTTTAGGAAACCTAGTACATGTAATTCCTGTTTGCTTCATATAGGTTTTTGGGCTTTTGTTTCTTTTTTTTTCTTTTGCCTGAAATGTTTGAATATGCTGGACTTAAAACTTTAGAAACATTCTGAAAATATTCTTTTGACTTTCTAATATATTCACATGATTTTTAGTGTGCCATTCCAGTGTATGAGTAAGTATTGAAAAATGCCTAGCCAGTGAGGTCATATGATAGACTGAAAAGTCTGTTTGTTTATTATTGAGAACTTTCAGAATGATAGTAGCAGTTTTCTTTAACATGTTTTCACATAAGAAATATATTTTTTGTCTTTGTCTTTTGATTGATTTATATAATATGTAAAAAATGTGAGTATGACACTATTGCTTATTCACAACAAAGTTAAAATTAAAATTCTATAATCGACATCCAGAATAATTTGTGCTTATATTTTATTTTATTTTTGTTTTGATATTTATTGTATTATTTTTCCATTACCATTTAGTTCCCTTACACCCCCCCTTCCCCCAGCAATCACCACATTGTTGTCCATGTCCATGAGTCCTTTTTCCTTTTTGCTCAGTCTCTCCACCCTCTAACCACCCCCCTCACTAGTTGTCATCTGCTCTCCATCTATGAGTCTGTCTCTCTTTTGCTTGTTAGTTCAGTTCATTAGATTCCACATATGAGTGAAATCATATGGTATTTGTCTTTCTCTGACCAGCTTATTTCACTTAGCATAATATTCTTCAGATCTATCCATAATGTTGCAAAGGGTGAAATTTTCTTTTTTATGGCTGAGTAGTATTTTGTTGTGTGAATGTGCCATAGTTATCCATTCATCTACTGATGGACACTTGAGTTGCTTCCATATCTTGGCAATTGTAAATAATGCTTCAGTGAACATGGGGTGCATATATTCTTTCAAATAATTCAGATTTTTTTCAGATATACCCGTATCTTGCCATGTATAATGCACATTTTTTTTGCCCAAATTTTTGAGGAAAAAATAAGAAAGTACATAATATAGATGGGTAGTACTAATTCTGTATTTATATAAATGTTTTTAATTCTTTTATTCATGCTTATGCAGTAAAAGTGTATCTTTAGAAAGCAATAACAATATCTATGTGCAAAATAATACCCTGGAATACAATAACTGGTTTTGTTGAACGTACAACAAACTAGGAACAAAAGCACTTTTGGCCAACAATTCAACAAAATGAAACAAAGAATGAAGAGCGACATAATTGTTATTCACAGAGTTCACAGATTATGACAAATGATGCTGATTGTTATGCACTTGATAAAATAGATGAGGCTGAATATTAACTTGATAAGATAGGTGATGCCTACTTTATTACCTAGGGTGAACTCGCATTATTTCTCTTTGGGTGGGAGAAATTACTGGAAAATCCCTTGGAAAATGGCAAAACAGTTTTCGTACATTGCGAGCATTAAGCTAAAAGTTATTAAATATGCTAAAAAGCATAGCAACAGAGCTGTGGAGAGATACTTTGGACCGCCTTCCACAGAGACTGTCATCAGATTGTGGAGAAACAGGAAGAAAAGCTTCTTCAGATGCTAAGACAGAAGAAGGTGATGCAAGGGAAACCTCCAAAGTGGCCAGAGGTGGAGCAGGAAGTAGAGACCTGGATTCTGGAGCAGCGTCAAACTGAGATCTCTCTTTCAACCAAGATGATACAAGAAGGTAAAAGGATTACATGAGAAAAAAACATTGATGATTTCTGAGGGACACCTAAATGGTGCTTTAACTTAATGAAGAGAGAAGATTTGAGCATGAGAACATGAATGAAACTTGCCCCCAAACTTCCAGCAGCCTATGAGAACCAAGTTTTGGGATTTCATTCCTATGTTATCAGTCTTTGAAAGACTTACAACTTTGTGCTGTCCTAACTCACCAGTATGGATGAGGTCCTACTCACATTTGATGTGCCAGCCAACAGAACTGTGGATGTCAAAGGAGCAAAGACTGTGGCTGTTAGAACTAGTGGTCATGAGAAAACCCATTTCACTGTTCTAGCCTGTTGTGCACATGGGACAAATGATTGCCTATGATCATATTTAAAAGAAAAATGTTTCCTAAAGAAAAGATTCCAAGCGGAGTTATTGTTCATGTGCATGAAAAAGGATGGATGAATGAAGATTGCATGAAAATCTGGTTTAACAAAGTCTGGTCACGAAGACCTGGAGGATTACTTAAAAAAACAGCTTTGCTTGTTTTTGATCACTTCAAAGCCCATGTTACACAAATTGCAAAAGCAATTGCAGTGGACTTGAAACCCAGCTTGTTGTGATACCTGGTGGGTAACCAGCCAACTGTAGACCCTTGATGTTTCAGTAAACAAGTCTTTTAAGGCCCTAATGAAGGAGTGGACATCATGGATGCAGTCCCCTGGTAATGATTTAACACCTACAGGTAGGATTAAGAAAGCATCCATCACTCAGGTTTGTGATTGAATCCTAAGATTGTGTAACGGTGTCGAGAAGGAAGTGGTTGTGAAATCATTTAAAAAATGCAGCATTAGCAATGCAATGGATAAAACTGAGGACAATGAAATTTACCAGGATGAGGAAGGTGACTCTTAGAAGACACCAGTAATGTAGAAATTGAAGAAGATGATACTTCTGAATTGACAGTGACTAAGAGTTCTTGGTCTTCTGTTGTGTAAATATCGTAAATTTGTTACTGGTACTTAAAGTTTTTTGTACCTTGTATCTGTTGTGTTTTGTAATTATTTGTTACATAAAATTTCTTGTACAGTAATATATTAAAAAATAAATGCTAAAATTCCTTTATAATACAAAAAAGTATCTAAACATAAATAAATAAAAGCTTGAGTTAAAATGAAACTTTTTTTTTTTTTTTCCAGAAAGTTTGGGCCAAAAATATGGTATGCATTATACACATGAGTGCATTATACATGGTAAAATATGTTATTCCCAAAGTAGAATCACTGGACTCTTTAAATAGCCAGATAACATTGTCTGTTGTATTCATGTTCCATTAACCGTCACATGATAAATGCCTACTTTACAAACTTGAAATTGAGAATTTCAGATTTTTACTCAGTGTTTCTCAGACTGTGTTTTATGTCATATGTATTACAAATCAACTATGCATTTCGAATATGCCATTGAAAATACAGTTATTATTCATCCCAGTTCTCATTTCTTTCACATTGTGTATTAGAGTTTCCTTACAGTTACATGTGTGTGTATACTTACTTCATTCAGCAAAAGTGTGAGTTCCCATATCATACAGTGTTTGTGTGTACTCTAGTAGCATATAAGACCAATAAAAACTGCATACACATATACCCTTCCTCCCTCCACAATATGGTATACATATATTTTGAATGGTAAGTTGTAGTATTTTTTTGGCATGTTGGATGAAAATGTAAAATTTAAATCACTTTAAAATAACTTAGAAAACTCAAGTGGTAAAAGTAACTTTATAGAAGAATAAGACATGTTTGTGCTTTCTAGAACTAACATTGTTGAATGTCTCTAAGTCCCTGACACCATTCTACTATTTTAATAACATACTGATAAGGAATCATTAGAATTCCCTATTATAAAGAGGTCTGTCAAACTACAAATCTTGTTCTACTGTATTACAGTGCTGTTTTTGTCTAGTGCTGTTTTATGTCATATGTATTACAAATCAACTATGCATTTCGAATATGCCATTGAAAATACAGTTATTATTCATCCCAGTTCTCATTTCTTTCACATTGTGTATTAGAGTTTCCTTACAGTTACATGTGTGTGTATACTTACTTCATTCAGCAAAAGTGTGAGTTCCCATATCATACAGTGTTTGTGTGTACTCTAGTAGCATATAAGACCAATAAAAACTGCATATACATATACCCTTCCTCAGCCCTGGAGCAAGGGATGCTTTGTTAGGGATGCTCTACCAGGGATGGTTTTGGTTGTCACACTGACAAGAGGTTACTACTGGTATTGATTAGATGGGGACCAGGGGTGTGACACACCAGATAGTCTTGTCTTACTTTAAAAATAGTTTTTCTGCCCTGAACAACCAGCTATGCTCCTATTTAGAAACATATTGCTAGTATCTTTGTATTTTTATCACTATTATTATTATCACTATTAATATATATTTTACTGTTCTTCTTTTGTGTTTATAATACTTGAAGAAAAATCCTCTTATTCTTCTTTAAGGTCCCTTGAGGGAGATAATGAAGAGATGGCACCTTTTTTTAGAAAAGCTGTTGGATCTACCCTGGCCAATGTGGCTCTGTGGATTGAGTGCCAGCTTGGGAACCAAGGGGTCGTTGGTTTGATTCCCCGGTTAGGGCACATACCTGGGTTGCAAGCCAGGTCCCCACTAGAGGGTGCACGAGAGTCGACCACACATTGATGTTTGTCTTCCTTTTTCTCCCTCCCTTCCCCTCTCTATGTGTGATTGCCTCTGGTTGCCTCTTGCACATTCCCAGCTGGTCATGTGTTCTGACTGGGAATCGAACTAGCAACCCTTTGGTTCTCAGGTCAGCACTCAATCCACTGAGCCACAACAACCAGGGCTCCTCTCTAAAAATAAATAAAATAAAATCTTTAAAAAAAAGTTGATGGATCTAAAGTACTTGATTGATTAGTAATAGATGAAATAATTAGATTTTAAATTTATTGTCTTTTTAATGGTAATAATTTTCTTAAGAGTATATATAAAATAACAGTTTTTATCATAGCTTAACCTATTAGCTTAACCTAAAAGTAACAAAATACTTTTCAAAAGGGTTGTAGAAATCAGACATAATTTGAAATGAGACTTTAAAAAAGTTTTATAAAACATGTCATAAAACCTTCATTTTTTTATCTAACAAAATCATTAAATATTTTTGGCTTTCATCATTTATATGTTTTAATGGAAAGATCTTTTCAGGTATCTCACTAACTGGTGACTGTAGACTAATATTGAGTTATTTATCTGTCCTGACTGTACAGCAACATAGGTATAAGTGGGTAGACATTTATAAATAATGTGATAATTTTGGAAATTTACTCAGCTATTCAAAAAGATTTGAAATTTTATTTTCTTTGAAAAGAGAATTGTAGGACTGCAAAATTAGTTTTAATTTTCCGTGGTCCTCTGACAATAGATTTGAGCTGCATCATATGCATGCTTAACTTACTGAATTTAACAGTATTCTTTTGCATCCCCTCAAAATGTACTTTTCCTAAACACTTGTTCCTACTGTTCGTTTAGGGAGCTTATATGTGCTGTCTCACAATTACAATTCCCATTTCCCTTATAGACTGTGAATATCTCACTGCACTGAGTTTGATTCTTACACAGAATATGCATGTTTTAAACAGCATGGCCCTATATGCAAACTAACATCTTCAGCTGGTGCTAGAAGTAGTATTTTGCTTTAATAATTGAGTAAAACTTGCCTGTATTGAGCATATTTGAGAGAAGGCAGAGTATGTTCTCTAACAGGTAACTCCCTAATCAAGAAAAATTGATGAACTGCAATTTTTCCCTCATAACCTTGACTTTGCAAACAAAACCCAGGGAATGATTCTATTCAATTACATTTAACAATGGTGTGATTTGTACTGTGGTCATTTATCACCTAAAAGAGAATTATTTGGGGGGGTTGGAAAAGTGAGAGAGATAAGAGATAATTCTCCTTTCCCATTTTGTTTTGTTCCTATCCCTGACCTCTATTTTCTTGTTTTCTCATCTCAAGATAAGAAAAAGAGAGGATGTGTCTCACAAAAAGTTTTAAAATACCAAAATGGGGTTTTAAGAAGTTTTTGTGAGAGTTGAGGATTTGACTACACTTACAAAAGTAAGTGATAGAAACCATTGGTAGACTCCTAAATGCACATGCAGATTTTATCTTAGCATGCATTTTACAAAATACTTCATTTGTATTTATTACTGTCAGTCTGTTTCCTCACATTCTGTGCTCCTTCCAGTACTACTTACTGTGCACTTTTCCCTTGTTGTGTTTTTTTTATAATTCTGAGAAATAAATTTTATGAAAGTATGTACATTTTCAGGTTAATAGCTTTATGAGGGAGATTATTGAATTCTAAATACCAATTATACAACAGTTAAAAAGTAGTATTTTCTAAATTTAACTTAACTGTGTTTTATTGAGCATCTACCTTGCTGATGGCACTATTCTGGGCAACCTTCAGAATGAAAGTGTATTCCCTTCAGTCACCAGAGAGCAACAGCAGTTGCTAAATAATTCTTACTTTTATTCTCTCAGATTTCCGTTGAGAATTTATGTGGCATGGCTAGTGAGCAGGGAGCCGAGGATGAGCATCGTCCCTTTAGGAACCCTCAGGATGGGGAGATGAACAGTTGAAGAAATTTTATTTTAAAAAATAGGTGAAAAGAAATAATTATAAATAAAACAAGTTATTACGGTTTAAAACTGACATCTGTCAGCATACTTTGTTAGAGGCTATTCTAGTTATCTACTGCTATGTAACAAACTGTGCTAAGACTCAGTGGCTAAAAAGAGTAACTTATTGTCTTTATGGTTCTGTGAATTAGTTAATAGCTGGGGACTTCTTACTCGGGGTCTCATGAAGTTGCAGTCAGACAGTGGCTGGGATTGGAGTCATCTGAAGGCCTGATGGGGATAGATGCTTAAAATGGTTAGCAGTTGATGGCTGGCTGTCAGCCAAGCCAAGTGGGGCTATCAGTTGCGTGTGTCTTGAGTTTCTCACAGAAAGGTGGCTGGATTCCTAGAGGGAGCATCCTAATAGCACATGTTCTACCTAGGTATACTCTACATGACTTCTTATGAACCGTACATCTCAAGACATCATTTCTAGTATATTTGATTGGTCAAGCAGGTCACTGAGTTCAGCCCAGAATCATGGTGAGGTTAGACATTACCTCTCAGTTCCTGAAAATTCTCTTTTCTGTTTCATCTGTGACTTAGAAGACAGCATTAGAAGCTACAACTCCATGAAAGTACTGCCCCTGTTTTTCTCACCCTCTCATGACCTAACTGCATGCCCCAGGTTTATGCAGTTTAAAAAGATAATTTTGTAGATGAACATAGTTTTTACTGGAGTGCCTATATACCCAGTTTGCCTTGGATAATTTCAGCTTATGTCTTCTGTTCCTGTACTGTGTCTACTTGCATCCCCTTTCATTCTCAGAAGGGTACTTACCTTGGATGAAAATTACACAGGCACTATGTTTTCAATGTTCTTTTGTCATTGAGAGGATAATAGCCATAGTCTACCTTCTTTAAATTCATGTATTATTCTTAAACTTTTTTAAAAATTATTTTATTGTTCAGTTACAATTGTCTGCCTTTTCCTCCCACCACTCCCCCGATTACTCTTAAACCTTTTAAAAAATACTATTTTGATCATAATTTTTCATTAAATTGTAGGATTTCTCAGAATATAACTGTAGTCATAGTATGTGTTTTATCGTTTTGTGGAAATACTAAAAAACTGAATTGAAAAAAATGCACAGAGTAGAATGAAATAGTTAATACTAAATTTTTGTGGGCCACTTCTATTGTTGAATGCTGCCAGTTTTATACACAGTTCTGAAGTGATTTTTCTTGGATTATATTTAAGAAGATACTGCTGTGTTGGCATACATAAAGTGTCCATCAGCACTTACAATCATTCTGATTGACTTTGCAACTCTGTACTTTTTATGGGTCAGTAGCCAAGTTTGTTTTGTTGCCAGAGATATCTTTGCCTTGGTTTTAACAGTTCTTGGGGTAAGCCCTGGCCAAGTAGTTCAGTTGGTTAGAGTATCATCCCAATATGCCAAGGTTGCCAGTTTGATCTGCCAGAGCACATACAAGAAACAGTCAATGAGTGCATAAATTAGTGGAAGAACAAGTCGATGTTTCTATCTCTGTCTCTCTTTCCCTCTCTCGCAAGAAAAAAAAAAAAGAGGAAGGATTAGCGGTGGTAAAATGTCCAAATAATATCAATGAAATACAAAGTGAAAGTTCCAGTTTGGAAGGAAAAGATCCCCTTTTTCCAAATCCTTTCCAGAATTCACCACAAGTTTACATGCTTACTTTAAAAAAAGTGGTTTACATCCTGGCTGGGTAACATAGACCATCATCCCAGTACTCCAGGGATGTGGGTTTGATCCCTGGTTAGGGCACAAAGAAGAATCAACTGATAAATGCATAAATGAGTGGAACAACAAGTCGATCTTTCTCCTTTCCCCCCTCTCTCAAAAATCAGTAAAAAATAAAAATAAAAAAAGTGATTTACAACCAACACACCAGAAATATTACTTAAAAATTTGATGGTAAAGGAAGTATAAATTTCTAAAATGTTCATTCACTGAGTTGAGCTATCATTGGATTATTAATTTAATTATTTTATTTGTAGTATTCACATAATTCTCTTTATATATGGCCTTCACCAGTGCTTTGAAATGAGTTTTGTGTTTTTTTACGTCAACATAGTTTTCCTAACTGCATATATTAGCATGGTGTCACAGAGTCTGGCTACTAAAATACGTTCAACTGTGAAAAAGGCAAAATCTAAATACTAGTGTTATAGTATATAAGCATTGTGAAAATTACTGTTTTAACCATTTTTAAGTGTACAATTTAGTGGCGTTCAGTACATTTACCATGTTTTGCAACCATCACTGCTACCCATTCCCAAAACTTTTTCGTCATTCCAAACAGAAACTGTGTGCATTAATAAGAGCTCTTCATTCCCCTCTCCTCCCAGCCACTGGTGACTGCTATTCTACTTTCTGTTATATATTCTCTTGTTTTAGGTTGTCCATGTAAGTGGAGTCAAGCAACATTTGTCCTTTTGTCCTTTTGGCTCTTCAGAACATAGCTCTCAGTTTTTGCCCAGCTTTGTGGAGCTTTTTCCCACAGCAGACCTAAGTGGACCCCCAATCCCAGTATATAGAGCTCTTTGTTCATAGTTCCTTCTACTCTGTGCTACAAATTTTAGTTCCCTCAGCCTTCTGAATTCTGATTTCTGTCCCCTCAATTCAGAGAGATCATTGTTCTCTTCTTGAGATCTCCTTCTAGTCACTGAGATCCAGAACTGCCTTTAGGCAGAAAGCCTGTATTGCTATCTGCAAGTGCCTGTAGGTAGAAGTTGAGGCAAAGATCTGGTTTATCTAATTTGTATTCCTTCCTAGAGATTATCATTATGCACTAAACAGTTACCTCAATATACAGGGGTGGGCAAAAGTAGGTTTACAATTGTGAGTATGCAAAACACAGTTTATTCTTATATTATTATTTTATTATTTATTTGTATTACATCTGTAAATGTACTTTTGCCAATCCCTGTAAATTTGGCTTGTAGTTTTCTAGTTTTATAATTATTTATAGCAGGAGTATAAGTCTGGTTCCAGTTATTCCACCATGACTAGAAGTGGAAGTTTTGTCTACCATTTTATTTTCAAAACTTTTTTCACACAGAATCAGCCTAAAGTGCCTGATTTGTGATTGCTAAGGAAGAGAGTCTGTTAATCTTGTTTGAAAATTCAAATGAACTTGTCAATGTACAGTTTTTCAATTGTGTTGTTAATGAAAATTAAACTTCTTTACCATATTCTTCCTTTTATATAGTAGTCTGTTGCCTGTTAAGGGGTGGGTGAAGTTGGATACACTACTGATTGGTTGTTACATTTCTTATTTTTTAGACCTAAAGATTGTCTTCGGTCTATTATGAGGAGGGTGAACCATAAAGATCCTCATGTTGCTATGCAAGCTCTGACTGTAAGTGATTTGACTTTAGGTTCTACCACAAAATTACCTGCTGAAATTGAGCCCTTTTAACTTTGGAATTTATGCTTTTAGCTTCTAGGAGCATGTGTATCAAACTGTGGCAAAATTTTTCACTTAGAAGTATGTTCAAGAGATTTTGCTAGTGAAGTAAGCAACGTATTAAACAAGGTAAGGAATGTTATTTCCAGAAATGAATTAAGACAGTCTTTTTTCTTCATACATTTAATTGTTCAGTTCCTCACATTTTAAATCACAAAGGACTAGTCTGTGCTTAGGAAAAAAAAAAAAAACTCTTTCTAGGCTATGTCTATCTAATATATATGTAAATGTTGTGTTTTACTGATGGCTACAAATTTACATAATGAGAATCGGTTTTTTCAAGCCAAATTAGAGTATGTTTAACCTCTTTTCTTTATCATTCCTTTCATCTAATAGGTAAATAATGTGTATATCTCTGATTAAATTATACCAGTCAATTTTTAGGCAGTTTTTGTAACCATTTTTGTAGTCACAGAAATTATTTTCCTAGTGTAGAAGTGTTCAAAAATGCTGCCAATATATGGCACTGTTGAGTTTCATGTTGATATGAATAAGGCCACTACCTGACCACCACTGGATTTTAATACTATACTGTCTACCTAATTACATGTAGAATAAAGAATTCAAATCATGCAATTCATGGACTTTAAAACATTTAAGTTACTAAGTAATATGTGAGTTTTCCCAATAAAAAATTGTGCATTCTAAAGGTAAGTATTTCTGACTTTTTTTGAGGAAGAGGGATGCATTATGTATCAAGAAAAAATTTTAAAGTGTTAAAAGGGAAAAATGCATTTTTTTTATTATATCAGGTTTTCATAGAAAACAGTACAGAAATAACATAAGAATTTAAAATTCTGTGCTTATTTTCAAACATGATTACATGATAATTTCCTTCTTGTTCTGCTTTAAAGTTAAGTTATATTGTGTTGGCCAGAATGTTTGTTTTTTTCCACAAGATGGCTGTAGTAGCACTTACTTGTCTTTAACTTAATTCGAAACAATTTTGTTAGATTATATTGTGACAGCTGTCATATCAGCATGCATTAAAAAAACATCAAAATTGGTGAGTTTTTGTGAAGCCATCGTAATATTGGAGATGGAAGAAATATACAGCATTTTTGGCATATTGTGGTTTGTTATTTCAAGGAAGGTGAAACACATCTGAAATAAAGGTTTGTGTGGTGTATGGAGAAGGTGCTGTGTGTGACTGGTTGTGTGTGTCGGAAGTGGTGCGTGAAGTTGTATGCCAGAGACTTCTTGCTGGACAATGCTCCACAGTTGGGTAGGCCAGTTGAGGTTGATAACAATCAAGTCAATACATTAATTGAGAATAATTAACCTCATACCATATGAAAGATAGCTAACCTACTCAAAATATCCAAATCATTCAAGTTATTGGTGAAAATGCAAAATGTCTTTTATTTTATAGAAAAAACTAAATGAACTTTTTGGCCAACCCAAAATATTTAGCTATTTTCTACTAGTTAATAACCATTCTTTTAATGTCCTAAATATTCACCACAATGTACCACTGTTTATGAAAAGATGATAATGTTTTCTATAATTCAATTGAAGATATAGTAATCAAACTTGTACTTAGTAACATGAACAAGTATTTTGAAAAACAGCTATGTATGGGAGAAAGGACTTCTCTTTCCAAAGAGAAGTATCTAAATATTTTATATCCAAATATTTTAGAATATACTGGATTTATACTTTAGGTGAGATATTATTTTGAAGAAATAAAATTTCTAGGGATAATGTCATATACTAAACCTCAAATCAGATCTTAAATAATTAAGCAGCTTGGGAAAAACACATGGTAATGCACATTAAGAGTCAGGAACTAGGAATAAGGGAAATGTACCATTTATTGTACCAACTTATTTTTATAATATTGCTCTACAAAGAACAAAACAAACTATTTTCTTTGTCTTGCTGATGCACAAAGCTTGTCTAGTTGCAAAATACTATCAAAAGTTCTGTCTTTCTGACCTCCAAAATAAGTTATTACATATTTAATCTGTTTGAATTTGGTGTGAGGTATTTATGATAGTATCTTCTCTTGTTTGTTCATAGTGAGAAAATAAAATTACTTTATTTTTAATAACCAACTGTAGTTACTTATATATTGTCTATACATAATTTGTGGTTTAAAGAGAGATCTACAATACTTCATAATTTTTATATTTAAGATATCTATATTAAATCATTGGCCAGGAAATCAGTACTTTTTTATTAATTTTTTTGTTTCTTGGTATGAAAAACTTTAATGAAAACATTACTCATGCAAAAATTAAATAACAGAACCATATAAATGACCTAAAATTCAAACAGATTTGGCTTACTGATATTTCTCTATCAGCTTATTTTCATAAGAATTGATTATTTCCAGATAAATCTTACTAATTTTTTTCGCTATTTTTAGGGTCATCCTAAAGTGTGTGAAAAATTAAAGGCCCTTATGGTTGAATGGACAGATGAATTTAAGAACGATCCACAGCTTAGCCTAATATCAGCAATGATTAAGAACCTTAAAGAACAAGGAGTTACATTTCCAGCTATTGGTTCTCAGGTATTTTGTAAAGTTGTGTGTGTGCTACAGTTTGTTTTTCTAAAGTAGCCATGTTTATTTGAATTGTTTTTCCCCCCAAACCCAGGTAGCTTTGGAAATTTTGTTCTTCATCACCATCATCATCATCATCATCATCATCTCGCATTTGGAGGTGCCAGAAGAGTATAGGGGAACATTAACATCTCCCAGCTTCTACTTTCCCGCTGTTTCTCCTTCTTTAAAATGAATTGAGTTAACATCTTGTAATTAAAATTTTTAAATTTAGTTTTAATAATATAGACAAAATTACTTTATTATACCAGGTAGTATAGTCTTGTTAAATGCTCTTGATACTGACATTTTATATACAGAGAAGGACAGTTCAAAAATCAGGGTATCCTTAAAATTGAAGGATGAGTATAGAGGTTCTTTTGACTATGAAATTTATGAATAACTATATTAAAAGTGGGAAGGAGATATAAGGGAGTTAGTGGGAAGAGAAGCACATGTAGCATCTTTTCCCTTAATAAAAACATCTTTTTTCCTTTCTCCTAATAAATATGATTGACTGTAAGGCTTAACTTTCCTTTTCAAAAAAAAAATTGAAAAATGTTATGGACCAATCTCTAATTTATATCATGAAAAATGAAAAGGTATGTCTTTTTCTTTTTCTGTGAAGGATGCACAGCTAATCAAGGGGGATTAAAATATGCGGTAATTTACTATACTGTCTTTCCCCATGGTGTGGATTGAGTGATATAAAAGCATGAGCAGAAAACTTAGTTGGAGGGCTCCCTCATCCAGACTTATGTAGACTTTCTTCCCAAGGTGCTTCTAATTTGTCTGTGTACTCTTGAACTGTGAAGAACCAGAAATATACTTGGGAGAGCAAAGAAGGAAGGCTGTTTTTCTTTTTACTTGAAGAAATTAGACTTATGAATAGTTTTGTAATAATTATATCTTTTGAAAGTATTCACTCATAATTGACAGCTGGCTTTTACTACTCAGAATAATTTCTAAAATTTGTATAATTAAGGAATAATTTTACGCAGAATAATCCAATAGTCTTATAATAAGTTTCTTGACAAAAAAGTAGTATTCAGTTATCAAAGTACATTCACTACAGAGAACCAAAGAGTGTAGATGCTTAGTGGAATTGCAGTTTCTGTACCCAGAGAACCTATTCTAGAGCTTGTTACTCAAAATGTGGTTCATTGACCATCATCATCACCACCATCTGGAAGCTTGTTAGAAATGCAGCATCTCAGTTGCCATTCAAGACCCTTGGATTTATTATCTTCACTCTAAGAAGATCCCTGGATGATTCTGTATGCACAGTGAAGTCTGAGCAGCAGTGCTCTGGAGTGCAGCTTTCAGTGCATGTGAGAACTGCATAGCCTCCACCCAAAGGACTTGTTTCTGTAAGAGAAGGAAGAAGAATTAATGGTGTTTGCTATGTAGCGTTGTTCGGTTAACCCGAACAGAATCTCAGGTAGCTGTGAGGACAACTTTAGGGTCTCTCTAATATAATCCCCTGATTTTACAGATGAGGAAACTGAGACCCAGAATGGTTAAGTGACTTGCCCAGGGCCACAGCTAGTAGTTGACAGAGCTGGAAGAACACAGGCTTCCCAATTCTCGGTCCAGTGTTCTTTCCACTACACATTCCTGCCTTCCATTTGATATAGAGGTTAGTAGATATGTGTCTGTCTGGACTAGGCTTCTAAGGACAAGAAGTGGAGTGAACACTGGCAAGAGCATTTATTTATTGCTTGGTATAGAAGTTAGGTTACTCTCCTGTTCAAAAGATTCAGAACATAGATCAGTAACAGTGAAGTTAAGAGTTACTTTTCTTCTTTTTGTCAAGATGTTATAAAATATGTAAAAGCTAATTCTGTGATAGTTGCCATCTTTTAGCCACAAGAAATATATAAAATACATACAAAGTAAAATATGAGGAGGTAGAATGGTGATTTTTTTATAGTAGAAATGGTTTTTACTATAGTAGAAAATGGTGATTTTCTGAAAAGTGTATCATTGAAAACGCCGTTTGTGGAGAACTTCAAGTTTAATGAAAAAATGTGTCATCTAGGTTCAACTGTAGAAGTTCCTGTAGGTTTTGAAGTCACTTAGTTATTTGTCCTTAAATTTAGTCAGACTAGGCCTTTGTTGACATACTTAACAGAAGTCTTGGAAAATACAAAGATTTTTAAAGTATATTTTTTATCCATGTACAGAAAAAAACATAAAAATATTAAGAAAAGTCATGTTAGTCACTGAATTACTTTTGTGCTGCTGTGTTTTTATAGCAGTAATTTTTGAGATAGAGATAAAGTAATGCTACACTGCTACTGTATTTGGCTAGTTAATAAGACAAGTATCACTACTACACTTAGAACCTAATGATAGAAAGGAACTTTAAAAAGTGTGCAATCTAGGAATGCAGGCCCTTTAAATGCACCTTGTTCTGCACTGCCATCTGGACCAATAGAGGTTTCTTCATAGACAACAAAACAAAAGATCAGTATCTGTTTTATGAAGTGCACCAAAATGTGAAAAAAAATTTTTGCATCATGAAAACATTGCTCCTGACGAAGAGTACTTTCAGTTTTCAGAGTCACATAATGATTAAAATATTACAAGAGGTGGATCAGAATTGAAAGTGCTTCCAGTTCAATTCAGTGAACTATAAAAAGCTTTTTTCTAATCAGCTTTTCTAAAAATAAATGTCTTGTGCATTTGTTTGACATTATAAAATACACTAAGTGAAAACTACAGAACTGTATTTTATTGTCATATTTTGCCTTTCATTTACCCAGCAATTATTTAAAAATTAGCATTCCATTTATTGTATTATTTCGTGTAAAATGTAGAAACCCTGCATAAACCCAGTATAGGTTTACCTACTCCCCACTTCAGCGTCTTTACTCATCTTATATATGCCATCTATTCTTATATACATCATAAATCCTGGGAGACAGTGTTATACTTTTTGTTTTACACCCCGAATGGCCTTCATCTTATCTGATTTTGAAAGCTGCATGTGTTAATTTCATCCTCCTAATATCCTATAGTGTTGTAGCTGCTATTATTATACTCATTTTGTAGGTGAGGAACTTGAGGGACAAAGGTCAACGTACCCAGGGCTCTACAGTAGAATGTGGTGGATTTGGCATTTACTCTCATGTTTGCCTGACTCCAGAACCTTAACTACCCATATCACAGTACCTTGTCTGAAAGTGTTACAGAGGAATACAGAGGAGGGAGTGCTTAATTAAGGGGCTTATGGATGTTTCACTGAGAAGGTGGTATGTTAGCTGTTTACTGGCGAGTTGAAACTGGACAGGGAAAAATGTGGATGGAGTAAAAGGAGCCAGAGGGGAGGACATTTTAAGTACAGGCAAATGTGCGTCAGAGGTATAAAAAGTACCAGTATGTATGTATATTATATATGTATATATGTGTATATGTGTGTACATATGCAGGTATATATTGCATATATGTGATATGTAATGGTAACTGATAGAATGGTTGAAAATAAAACTGTAAGATAGGCTGGAGTGTTATTTGCCTTGATTACTATGGAAGAACTAAGAGGTCATTGAGGCTTAAAAAGATTTTAATTCCATAAGCATGAATCAATTTATGTATTTATTTACTTGTATATTACATTATTTACAAAATATGTTTAAAATGGACAGTAATATAGTCTCAGAATTAATTTTCTGTATTTTGGTTTACCAAATAGTATAATTTTATGAACATTTATATTATATATAAATCTGAGTCCCTAAAGATAACATCCTGACTTTCGACCTGGAAACAAGTAATAAAATATAACTCTTAAATACATATTTAAAATTTTTAAAAACTATCTGTTTTTAACATAGTCATCTACCTCCCTCTCTTAGCTCCTTTTCTTGTTTTAGAATTTTTCTAGAAATTTTAAAGTCTCTAGTCTTTCTTTTTTGGTTTGTGTATAGTCTGCTTTTAATTTTAACGTCTCTACACAAATCTGTGACAGCGTTATTAGGCTGTTGGCTGTAATATGCAGTCGCTCTGAGTCTGTTTTCTCCAGTGCTGACTCCTGCCCTTTTCAGGCTGCTCCAGTTGGATCTCTTTATTCTTCAGAAGCTTGTTTTGGATTGACAAGAAGGTTCTTACTCCTTTGTAGACTAGATGGGGTAGGAATATTTGAGCTCAACCCTCAAATATCGTGTTTCTTTTTTTGTGTTAGGCTGCAGAACAAGCAAAAGCCAGCCCAGCTCTGGTAGCTAAGGATCCTGGTACTGTGGCTAACAAAAAAGAAGAGGAAGACTTAGCAAAAGGTATGTCTTTAAGTCCCTGATGGTGGCAAGAAGATAGGTCTCTTACTTAATATTGTTTTCCCTGGGATATTTTAAAATAAAAGAAATAGGACTTTACAGCCAGAGCTGAAGTCTGCTTTGTTCTCCTCAGGATCACTTCTTTCTTCCCCCCAGGCGACTGCTGTCATGTGTGTCATTTCAGTCAGTATCTTTCATACACAGTTTGCTCATAAATATCCATCGACAGTACCAAAAATACCAAATACTTTTGTGACCCACACAATTTTTTTTCATAAATAGTATATTCTAGGTACCATCTACCTACAGCCTGCTTTCACGTGCAACATTTGGGGTCTATTCATGATTAGACATATAAACCAAGTTTATTTGTTTTAATTGCTGTATAATATTCTAGCATATTAATAAAAACATAGTATAATTTAGCTTCCTACTGATAGACATTGTGTTCTATGGTTTTTATTATTTTCTATAACAGAAGTGGTATGCTGCATTGAATTTCCTTGTATGTGTTTGTGTGGCAGGGAGCAGGAGGCTATTTGTGTGACTAAAAGTGAAATATTACTGGCTCATGGAGAAGGCACATCTTCAACTTGGTTAAATAGTTTTATTTACTCTTCCATCAGCAGTATATGAAAGCTGTTATTATGCTTAACCTCCTAACAACATTTGAGATTGTCAGAGTTTAAGTGTTAAGAATCTGGTGGGTTTGAAATGATGTCCCATTATTTTAAATTTTATTACCTTTATTCCTAGTGAGGTTGAGTTCTTTTTTGTGTGTTTATTAGCTGTTTTGGTGGTCTCTTTTTCTGTTGAGTCCCTTTAAAAAAAAACATAATGATATGTAGAAAGTCTTTATTTTGGATGCAGATCTTTTGCCTGTTATATCTATAGTAGATATCTACTCTTGATTTTTGGCTTACACTTTAACTTTGATAATGGTGTGTTTTATCAAACAACTTTGAAATTTTGATGTAGTCAAATTTTTGCTTTTCTGTTATTTTTGCTTTTTTATGTCTTAAGATATTTTTTCTACTCCAAGATCCTAAAAGATACTTTTCTGTGTTTTTTAATAATAGTTTTAAAGTTTTGTTTTCTCAATAAGTCTTTTATTGATCTAGAAGAGAGGTGAAGATAAGAAGGGGTTAAGGGTTGATTTAAAAGCAGGGTAATCAATCCCTTAAGATTACATTGCAGAGCCTGAGTGACACATGGTGATGGCTTACACTGGGGAAGGAGTGGCAGAGGTGGAGGAGGTGCATTTGAAATCTATTTTCAGGAATTCGTTACTTGAAACTTTATTGTAGTCATTCTAAATTCCAATTCCTAGACTGATTATGTAAGAATTATCTTTGGAGCAATAACATACCAGCTCTTGGCTACTACCTTTGAGGCTCTTAGTAACTTTTCAGTGAGGCTTGAGAATCTACTTCCCAAGTGATTTTGATGATCTTTTTGGGAACTTAAGCAACAGGAATACATTAAAAAGATAAAAGAAAATATAGCTGCAGATAAAATTTGTAAAATAGATCTAAGAGTTTATAAGCTTTTATTACCCAGAATTATTTAAATTGTACTCATTCAGTAAAAATTGTCATCATGCTGTTCAGTTTTTTTCAGTTGTGAATGAATGAATAAAATAGATGAAATGATTTTTGTTTAGTGTATTATGTCAGGATATGTCCTAGTTTCTAGCTACACTATTGAGAGAAGAATACTTTTTACTTTCAGATATCTTTTGTACTTGGTTGGATTATCGGTTTTATTAACAATTTGGGTCTTTTTAAACCTATTGTTTTCTAGCCATTGAGTTGTCCCTGAAGGAACAAAGGCAGCAGTCCACCACCCTTTCCACTTTGTATCCAAGCACGTCAAATCTCTTAGCTAACCACCACCATGAAGGCCGAAAAGTTCGTGCTATATATGACTTTGAAGCTGCTGAAGATAATGAACTTACTTTTAAGGCTGGAGAAATTATTACAGTTCTTGATGACAGGTGATGGAACATTCATATGAAAATATTTAACATGTTACTTCTGTGTTTCATTATATTCCTGTTGGATACGGTCACCAAATGCCATAAAAAAATGTTGATCCATGTATTTTCTTTGTATGATAGTTGGTTGCTTTGCTTATATCATACTAGCTATATTCTTATTTTGTAGTTTAATTTTTTTCTATCAATAGTATTTAAATAGTTCTAATTTTTTTGGAACTATTTTTAGAAAGTTTGTCAAGATTTTTAGAAAGTATGTCAAGTATGTATATGTATTTATGAAATTTGTAAGAAATACAGAGTATAGGTAATTTATTTATCATTTAGTGTATTGTTTAGAACAAATTCATTTTACATGGAGTTAAATACATTTATATTATCATAGGAAAGGGGATTCAATGCATCTGTCTTTTACTACAGCTTTATGCTTACGTGAAAGTCATTACTAATAATGAAGTACTAAATTTTGCAGATGGTTTTTAAAAAGAAATTCAAATAGATTTAAGGTTATTTCTGTGCTACCACTCTATAATACAATTTCTTGAGTGGAAGAAAATGAAGTTACATTTGAGCTGTTTTGCTGGAAATTGCAGAAAACCTTGATGATTCATTCATTTAAAATATTTATTGAGAGTTTGCTAGCTTTTCTTATCCCACACTAGGGTATAGTGGAGAACATCAGTATGTACCTTCAAGTGTGTTCCTTGTGAACATTTCGTGCTATAAACAGTGTTATTTGTCATATGTTTTTTCTTGTGGGGAAAAATTGGCTGATATTAACTAGATAGAGCACTGGTTTAAGAATGGACACCTTGATTAAGATCCTTCCACATACCTTGTTAACCAAAGATTCTTGCATTGGAGCCCATGAACCACCTGAAGTGGACAGTTCTTAAGTGTGGGGACATCTTTTTTGGGGGAAAGAGTTCAGAGCTTATCTAGATCCTCAAAGCCTTCACCAGCCTTCTGAATGCTAAAGAACTGTGTGTTTAATAACTTTTTGTTTTCTCTGAGTCCTCATCTATTATTTATAATAATGATACATTCATTTCATTCTTCACTGGATTGTTGTGGGATTTAAATCTGGTTAATAATGTAAGTTGAACATTATAAAAGGGAAAGATTTATAGAAATAAAAGTATTTATTATAGACTTTTTTGTTGTTGTTCCTCATAGTGATCCTAACTGGTGGAAAGGTGAAACTCATCAAGGCATGGGGTTATTTCCCTCTAATTTTGTGACTGCAGATCTCACTGCTGAACCAGAAATGAGTAAGTATTTTCTAGCCTGTCAGTGGATGATAATCGATAACCCACTTCTTAATGAAAATTGAGTAAACTAGACTTTCTGGAGCAGGGACTTTCAAATGTTAGTGCCTTCAAGGTGTTTATTATAACTGCATCTTCCTGGTCAGTAGATTATTTACCAGAAATCATCTAAATATTGTAGTCTTCTGTCCACCAAGATTATCTTTAGAGAGACTCTGAACTTTTTCTTAGGAAAGAAAACATATATATCTGTGCACACACATATATATGTACATAGTGCTATTGTAAAAATGCTCATTAAAAAGTGTTAATGGTATTTATGTATTAGGTATCTTCATTATCATCAGTTGATAAAAGTATGGCAAATTCAGTGTAACCCCATAGAGAATTCTTCCTATTTAAGGGTGAGACCCTTAAATTTCTCTGGTGTTGTAGCCTCAAACTTGGAAGCCGTGGCCTCCAGGCAACAATAATGGCTATCCTAAACCCTCATGTCAGATATTCAGAAATGGCCACAACTAATCATAAAGTTTTGTGTTTGATTTCCAAATCTTTGCCCACTAGGAGAAATAAAGTAGAAAGTGGGGCTAAGGAAGAAGTGTGTTACTGACAGGCATGGTGGTTGTAGGAGATGTAACTGGTGGTAGCCTATCAAAACGCTGGTAGACAGTTGACTGCATTTCTCCATAATTCTGAACTTGAATGGATCTTCATAATAATGTTTGAGTCATCAAGATTAAGTAATAACCTTCCTCTGTTTAAGGAAACAAACATGTTTTAGTCTAGAAGGATTTCTCTAAGTGATTGAAATGTTTAGAATTTTCAAAGAAATTTTATATTAAGTTGGTAAGCTACAGTTTATGGCAGAATATCTTAGCTCATCTGTCTATACAATAACAGGTAGAAGAAATCAAAGTTATAAATTGCAAGATGCTTAGGTCTTTTTTAGTTTACAAGAACTTTAAAAAGAGATCTTTGTGTTAGTCATCTTTTCATTTCCAATAACACAAGTACTGAATCTTATCCAGAATGCAAACTATATATATATAGTTATAAATTATAAGTAAGTATATATAAAGAGAGATAGATAGGTCAACAATAAAGACATAATTTTCTTTAAAAAACATAAGAACACTTCTCTTTTAAGAGGAGGCTTTTATAGCAAGCCAGGCGTTACAAATCTTTGATAAAACAATGCCCTCTTACAGTTACTGCCAGGTTGTTTTTTGACACTTTTATAGAGACAGATTTCTGATACCCATTCCTGTTTAATGGAGTTCTTTATCATTAGAACTCAAAGAAACATGTTGTAGAAGCTTTTTTAAAATGGCAGTGTGTACTGTGCTGATTTTTAGCCTGGGTTGATGCTGGTGCTTATTTTTGTTCGTTTTTTGGGGTTTAGGTTTTCTTGTCCTAAATCAGCTGTTGGAAAGAGTAGAATTGTCTCGCACTTCTGTTCAGGATGAGATCCGAGAGTTCATGTAGATCATCTAGCCATCTCTTCTTTTTCTATTATGTAGCATTGCAGCTTTAAAATTAGTATTACACCTCACCTCACATGTTTTACTCTGAAACACATGAAAGAGAAACAGGAGCAGCAGAGCTTAGGTAATTGTTTTAGTTCTCGAGATTGGTAAAATGAGTGCTACAGTGATCCTTGTAGCATCACTTTTTATGAGGAAACAGAAACCTACTCACTAATGTGTCAGGTAGAAATGCCTGGCCTTAGCTTGTTTTTTTGGAGACACAGTTAGGTATTGCGGAAGTACTTTATCTTTTACATAAGTAAATATAATATTTTATATATGCACAGATAATGTGCACATACACATGTGCACATGGCAATAGTATTAGTTCCTATGAGAAAAAACACTGCAAATTTGTGCGTGCTTAACTGTTAGGATGTGAAGTCTACCTTGTGGACTGTCTCTTGTGGGTAGCAGACAGTACAGTGTTCTGCTCCCAGCTTTCTACTTGTTACTTGTTAATAGCTCAGGATGTAAAAAGCAATATGTATAGCAAATGTCTCTTTATTCCCCCATGGGAAAATGAAATGAACTGAAACTTCTTTTTGTATGTAGAATTTTGCTTTATGGTTACTTGGAAGGGATGAATTACACTATTTCCATTATATGTAGAATCACACAACACATAATATATAAGTGATGTGACTTCTTGTTCTCATAGTGAAATCACAGGTCAGATTCCAGTACTGTGGGCTAGTGGAGCCAGATAGATTGGCATTCAGGTCCAGGCTTTGCCGTTCATTAGATTTCACCTGTGCAAGAATTGATACTCTTTCTAAGCCACTGTTAAACCTCATTTATGAAATGGGCATATCTCATGAGATTGTTTCATTAGAGGAAATATATGTATTCCATTAAGCACATTTAATAATTTAATAGATATTATTTCCCTTCCTTAATTCTACCCTGTGCCCGCCCCCCTTTTATCTTGATTCTTAAGAATTTTATGAATACTAAGCGATAGTGTTGATGCAGTGATGAAAAATTCAGAGAAGAAATTCATTTTGCTTAAGCAGTATTGTGCCTGTGTTCTTTTGGAGAAGGTTAATTGCTATGTTAATCATATCCTTATGTGTACTAATTAATGTTATATTGACTAGATTTTTAAAGTTTGCTTTGTTGAACAAAGGAAATACGTGTTTTTGGTCAGTGGTTTTTGGATCCATTAGTAATCAGTTTTTCATTGCAAAGCATAATGTAACTAAAAAAAATGCAAGATGATATAATGGAAAATTCAGATCCCTGCCAAGGCCACTCATCAAATCCTCCTTTGTCCTGGATGTCATTCTCTTAGTAAGTCATAGTGGCATGCTGGAGAACATACAGCTAACTTCCCAGTTCATTGCATTGAAATAGCATGGTCTGTCTATCAAATGAGATTTTCCTTTGAAAACATGGGTAATTTAAAAAGAGGATTTATTTAAAATTATACCATTCATTTATGCCATTGTAAAACTTTGCTTTTTGTTCAACAATTTACTAAACTGTCTTTTGTAATAGGCGATTAATCTTCTTTTCAGAAATATATATCTTATTTTTTGTAAAGAATCTTGTATGGAAAATGTAAAATATTTAGAAGAAAATTTAAAAAATCTTGACATGAAGTAATGTTCTGTCATTATTGCCTAAATCTATTACTTATTCTTTAAATTGAGTCTCTCAGCTTAAGAGAAGTAGTTAAAAAGCTCATATTCTCTCTTGAAACTTAAAGTGTTCTCAAATAGAATCTTAAATTTATTATAAGGAAAAAGTAAATATTGCATGTTTTACAGTAAAAACGGAGAAGAAGACGGTACAATTTAGTGATGATGTTCAGGTAGAAACAATAGAGCCAGAGCCGGAACAAGCCTTTATTGATGAAGTAAGTGATTTCTTTCATAAGAGTGGTTTGTTCTTGGTATTGAAGTTGAAATATTTTTCTTGTCTTCTTTTAAAAAATTATTAATGCATGTATTTTGTTATAAGAATATAAACAATAGTCCTGTTCTTACCATGGCAGCACATACAGTTGTACCTCATTATTTTAAATTTCTGCTTAGTATTTTATACAATGGATATATCATGATTTGATTATTCTCTTATTGACGCTAAGGTTGATTTCAGTTTTTTGTGGTGTTTTTTGCTATTACAAAGCACTGTTGTGAGATTTTGGAGGAATGTATTTCAAAGAATGTATAACTTTTATTTTACAATGTCCACATTTAAAGGTCTGGAAATTATATTCTTGGTAACATTTTAAATTTATGATGAAAAATGAGATATTTAAAATCTGTGATGGGATTTATAGATTTTCAGCTTTCTTTTAGGGGAGTCAGAAGCAGAATGCTAGAAGAGTTCTCTTTTAGAGAAATAGATTGTAGAAAACTGCTAGGAGCCACAGAATCCAGTTGAGTTCCGGAAAGTTAATTAGCATAAGAAAATGCATGTAGGATCAGTTTAGGAGTCTGGCTAGATACCTTATTTTTCTGATAGGTAATTTCTGTAGGGTGTAGTATTCTGTAGACAATAAAAGTTATTTACATATTAGTTGTTCGTTCATTTTACAACCCCTCTCTCCTTTTTTTTTGTTGTTGTAGACAAACTTTTCTGACATGTGCCTTCTCTTTTAGACTACTTAAATGAAAATTGTGATTCTTTTACTTAGAAAGTAGTACCCATTTCAAAATATAAAATTCTTTTGACTTCAGAAGCATATAAGAAATGCTGTGTCACTCTTGCTCTAGTAATTTATCTCTCAAACTGTTCTTTTATATATAATACAGAGTTTTTGTTTTGGGTTAAGTAACTACCTTGCTTGAATTGGTAGTTTTTACTTTATTTACCTAATGTATATATGTTTAATAGCATTACCATGTAAAAGTCATGCATGGAGAAATTTTTAATTATTACAGTAGTATCCTTTGGTATGTGAGATCTGTATTTTGACTTAAAAACCTACATATAAACACTACATATAAACATATATCTTATGTGTATTTATATAACTTATAGAGATATTTATATCATGATGGTTTCATTAGTCCCATTGGTTATTACAACAAAAAATTCTGAAATAGATCTAACTCGTTGCCTCGAGATGCCTTCCGGCCTTTCTCACATAGGAGAATAGAGAAACCACACACTGAAACATTGGTGGAAAGAAATTGTAGACTAAGTCCTATGGCCCCACATAGAAAGAAAACAGCTGTACTGTAGCTGAGCTATGCATCAGTAAAACAGCTGTTGTGTTCAACCTGGGAGAGAAGTAATAACAGAGTTGTTAGTCATAAGTAATGCCATCTTGAGAGAGAAGTTACATCTGTTAGTATGTCAAGGCTACAACTACTTCAAAACAAAGTGCAGTTAACTACCATGACATGAGAGATTGAAGAACTCACATGTTGTAACTTTAAATGTAGTCCTATTTCTTGTAATTTAAGAGAATTTTTGTAAGCAGTTCTGAAAACAAGTAGGTAGAACTTTCAAGGTTCTAACTTCACATAGTACTTAAATACCAAATACATAGAACCAAAATTTGAGTCTCCATATCTGTGAATTACAGAAGTTCTCTCTCCATTTTCTAATTTACAAAGTGAGAACCTATTGTTGCATAACGATTTGTTGCCTTTTATGTTAACTATTTAATTCCTGTAGGATAAAATGGACCAATTGCTACAAATGTTGCAAAGTACAGATCCCAGTGATGATCAGCCAGATCTTCCAGAGTTACTTCATCTTGAAGGTAAACCTTGGTTTTCCTTTACCTTGCAAATAAGGACAGTTAGTTTATATCTACTGTTATGTATAAATGCTTTATATTTCAATAAAATTGAGAGTAACATAAAAAATATTAACATTTCTCACTCTTCTATGACCCAATCTCACATTTATAAGCCATTTAAACTTAACTTTGGTAGTGTTCACATGCTTAAACTTTTGTATCCACATTAAATATTTTATTCAAAATATCCAGATATTTTATTCAGTATTTTAGAATGTTATAAATATTGGTATTTTAATATTTTTGACATTAGGAAAATCAATTCTGGCTTCTCTGGTCTATGATTTATCAATACAATTTTTATTACTCTAAGTTGTATCTTGTATTTCTTGACTATGTGAATATTCATCAGATATTTGCATTTTTTTCTGTGTTTTCTTACATTTCTTCAAATCTTGTTATCTAAGCAATGTGTCACCAGATGGGACCTCTCATTGATGAAAAACTGGAAGATATTGATAGGTAAAAGAGCATGTGCCCTGTTTATAGTGTGTACCTTTTTCCCTGAAGTTCTCTGTAAATTGTGTACTGAGACAGAGCCGCCACATTTTATTTTATTTTATATTTTATTTTATTTTAAATATTTTTGTTTATTTTATTTTACTTCTTCATTTTTCTATACTATTTCATTTGATTTACTTTATTTTTATTTTTTATGTTTATTATTTTTATGTACCAAAGGAATCAGTTCTCATTTACTACTTTTCTACTAGATGTGGGAATTAGAATTAAACTCGTCTCTTCCTTTATTTTTTAAGTGAGGATTTATTAGACCTTCACTGAATTAGTCTTTTTTAAAAATAAAGGTTAGCTATTATAATCATGTTTGCTGTAAGTGTCTTTACCAAAGCCCAAATGACCCATCTGTTATCTAGGGAACCCTAGATATTTCAAAGTAAAGTCGTAAACAATAAGTTCTCGCAGCACAGTACCTAAATCTTAGTTTTGATTGCCTTGCAGCTAAAATACAGGATGTTTTCTGGCACGAGGTTAAATTTTTAATAATGTCTATTTATACCACTTTTTGCTATTTTTAAATGTTTTTTTTAAAAAAAAATTTTCTATTTATTTTTAGACAGGGGAAGGGAAGGACAAAGGGAGGGAGAGAAACATCAGTGTGTGGTTCCTTCTTGCATGCCCCCTACTGGGGACTTGGTCTGCAACCTCAGCTTGTGCCCCGACTGAGAATTGAACCGGCGACCCTTTGGTTTGTAGGATGGCACTCAATCTACTGAGCCACACCAGTCAGGGAGCTATTTTACCTATTTTGTTGTATCTTATTATTTAGACTATTGTATTATTTAAATAGCAATATGTTTCAAATTATTGCATAATATTTCAGAAAACATTCAGAACTCTCAGAGCTTAACGTTAAAGTGATGGAGGCACTTTCACTGTATACCAAGTTAATGAATGAAGACCCAATGTATTCCATGTATGCAAAATTACAGAATCAGCAGTATTATATGCAGTCATCTGGTGTTTCTGCTTCTCAGGTAAGCCTTTAAAAACTCAAGTATATCATTTGAAATTCTCAGAATGAGAAACTTTCTACAAGTAATGTTTAAAATAAAAATAAATTTTAAAAGAATTTTTTACTTGACAAATACAATGTGTAATATATAATTATGTCAATAGTTCTTTTTCAGAAAAGTTATTTTTCTGCAGGGGTACACATCAGACTCATCCATCAAGTTTTTTGAAAAAAATACAGATGCTTGGTGCCACCCAGACCTGTTCGAATCAAAATCTTCAGGAGGGAGGCCCAAACACCTGTATATTTTTAAAACTTTATATGTAATTATCTGGTTAAGAACTGTAGTTTTTGTTTCAGTAAAATTTCTAATTATTATAAACTTCGGAGTGTCTGTTTTCAGTTTCATAGGCAGCTACTTCAATCTGATTTTACCCTCTTTGTTTATATAACACACGTAATGCTATACAGAGCCCTTTCCCTGTCTTCGTCTCCAGCAACTGTTTGAAGAGTTCCTTTCCCACAAACTCAGTGAGGCCGAGGGCATAGGGAGTAGTTAGTCAGGCACTCCATTTTATCCATGTACAGTGGTACATACATTGAATAGATTAATTTTCTCTGAAATGAGAGTCCAGAACCCTGGAGATGAGCAGTCAGGCCTGAGTAACATGTGGCTAGATGACACTTATTCATGGGCCTTGATGATCAATTTTGAGCCAAAAAACAAAAAAACCTTCATGTTCAATTTGCAAAGTACAAAAATAATGCATTTATGAGAACTGGAATAGCTGTGTTTACAATGAAGACCTTTTGGATTCTGATGTATAGTGAGTCTCTTAGGCTTTAACCGAAGTGTTAAGTTGATGGTTGTCTTGTCTCTTGATGATCTTGTTACCATCATAACAACTGGTAAGGGCCTTACTGCTCAGATAGCAGAGTTCAGTTCTCAAACATGTGAAACAGAAGATCTAATGAATACTACAGAAAACTGAAACATTATGCATATTTAAAACATAAGTCTCTTTAGATTTAAACAGACAGTTTTTATTTTTATTTAATCCTCACTTAAGGATATGTTTATTGATTTGAGAGAGAGAAGGGAGACAGAAAGAGAAACATTGATTTATTGCCTCCTGTACAGGACCTGACTAGGGATCAAACCCTGTAACCTTTTGATGTACAGAAGGACACTCCAACTAACCGAGCCACCTGGGCAGGGCACACATAGAGTGTTTAGATGTAGAAGTAGGCAGACAATGAGCCAAGGGCCAAATCCAGTCTTCCATCTGTTTAAATAAACTTTTACTGGAGTACAGCCATTCTCTTTCATTTATGGATTGTTTCTGGCTGCTTTCTATATGGGTCAAGTTCAGTAGTTGTGACAAAGACCATATGGCCCACAAAGCCTAAAATATTTACTCTCTGGACCTTTACAAAAATGTTTGCTGACTGATCCCTGCTTTGGAAAGTTTGTTCTGTGTTCAGTAAACAGTAATGTAAGAAATCTAAATTGTATTTATAAATAAATGAAGTCTATTGATATAAAACAGTGAATTCAAAGGCACTTCTTGAACATCCTTTGGGGTTCCTTTTAGAGAAGTACTAAAAATATCAATATGAAAAAAGAGAGTAATATTAGTATAAAGTTTCAAGATAACTTCCTTTACTGCTTCTGAAAAGAGATAGACATGAGTTCAGCCAATGTTTACCTAAGAATAAAATCATCAGAAACCAACTTCACTAGAAAATATTTTTTTAAATGCCTGTGAACAGGAGTAACTATAAAAAAGATTTCAGGGATGCACCTGTTCTTTTTGTAACTGAATACCTCTACAAAGAGTTTGGCATGCATATTAAAATCTTAGAAAAATCTAATGTGTGTTATCATGGACTGTTCTAGGTGTATCCAGGTCCTCCTCAAAGTGGTGCTTACCTGGTTGCAGGGAATGCCCAGATGAGTCATCTCCAGAGCTACAGTCTTCCCCCAGAGCAGCTGTCTTCTCTCAGCCAAGGAGCACTTCCACCGCCTGCAAACCCAGCGCTTCCTAGTCAGCAGACTCAGGCTTCTTACCCTAAGTAATTTCATTATTGACTGTTATTTGAAGTTCTATGAAAATTCTTTTTTTTTTTTAAGATTTTATTTATGTATTTTTAGAGAGGGAAGGGAGGGAGAAAGAGAGAGAGAAACATCAATGTGCGGTTGCTGGGGGCCACGGCCTGCAACCTAGGCATGTGCCCTGACTGGGAATCGAACCTGCGATGCCTGGTTCGCAGCCCGCGCTCAATCCACTGAGCTACACCAGCCAGGGCCCTGAAGTTCTATGAAAATTCTTAAGTGCTCCTATCATTTGTAACCATAAAAAAAGTCTAAGAAAACTGCATAATAGATGTTATCACTGATGCCAAACAGTTAGCGTTGTTTGTGGTCATGAGTGGGTCCTACAGGAACCCTTGCAGGGTTGCCGCACTAGCCAGCAAGCTAGTCCTCTGTCTTACTGACTCAGGGAACTGCTGTATTCTGGTTTTAACTCTGTCATAATTGGTTTTTGCTTTCATTTGAGTCTATGATGGTATTTGCTAAGGACTTTAATGAGACTTTTAATAACTGTGTTGTTTTCCACAAATTTCATAAAAAATCAAAATGTTTTTGTCATTATTGTTTCAGAATTTATGGTTCTGGGTTGTCTCTGAAAGACAAATGTTTCCTTTTTTGCTGTGTGTTAGAATTTAGTATCTATCACTGCAAGATAAATCATTTGAAAAGAAACAGTTCCAGAAGTTAGTTGCCCCTGTGGTTCATAGGGCAAGTATCTGAATGTAATAGCGAGTCTCCTAGGCCTTAACTGAAGTGCTGAAATGACTTTTGTCCTCTCTCTTGCTGATTGTATTACTATCTGAACAGGTAAGAAAGAGCCTTATTATTACATAGATAGTATAATGCCCTCTATGACATAGTTAAATGATTTTATATTATGTAAAATAAATGCCTTTTCTGCTTCATTGTGAACCTTAGCTGAAGTCTTTCCCTCAAAACAAAAGATTGGCCTTAGAGTTCTTCAGTGTGTAATTCTAGAAGTTGTGATATTCTGACCCAAATAGGAGTTTATTGGTGGCACAGGTGCAATTTCAAGAAACTCTTTCTTTCAATATTGGAGTTGCCTGGAATGGTCCTATATTGACCTTACTGTTATTTTATTCCTCCTCAAAAGAGTCACACTGTAGCCCTGGCTGGTGTGGCTCAGTAGATTGAGGAGTCACACTCTAGGGATGCTTAGAGATTTGCAAACATTTAGTGGTCGTGTTTAGTATTGTGCAGTGACCTTAAGAAGGAGGGTAGTAAGGAGGCCTATTATGACATTAAAAAACAGGGTACACCCTACTAAGTAGCTCAGAAAAAAAAATGTTAGGTGTAGCTGTTTTGTCCCAAGACTTTTTTTTAAGTTGAAATTTGGTGAAAATGAATATCTTTATATAGAAAAGAAGTAAACAGGTAGGGAACAGCTATTAGAAGAGTAGCATGCTGTCTTAAAAACCAGATACAAAGTGCTGGTTTGAGGTAGGTGCTGAAAAATCAGCCAGTGTGCATGAGTTATGTAGGAACCTCTTAGATAAATTAGTGTTTTCCAGAAATGCTGCCTCTTTCCCAGCTAGTCTTCTGTTACTGTGTCACATTCTGCTCCAGCTACCTTGTTCCTGGAGATTATTTGAGATCTTTCTTAGTTCAGGGCCTTGAGAAATTTCCTTGTAAATGATAGAATCATTTGCTGGGTATTTAACCATGGCATGCCAGAGTTGTAACACCTGGTTGCTCTTCTATGGGGGGGTTTCTGTCTGCTTTTGCAGTCTGGATGTGAAGTCTCTGGTGCAGGACCTGCACTGTATTCCCTACTCTGACTCTACTGATGCACTGTAGCTGTTAATGTCATCTCTCAAACACGTGTGCACTTCAGCAGTTACTTGTGTAGGTAGAGAGTATTTCCTTGAAATCTTCAGCTCTCTTTGGCTAATTTCCTATTTATTTGTTCATAGCTTTGTTTTTACTAGGACACCTTCCCACCACTCCAACCCTGTTCTGGCTCTTACTGTCACAGGACCCCAGCACACTGTATACTGTTTTGTAATCACCTTTAGAATTACCTGTATCCACACTAAGCTGTAGTATCATGAGAGCCAGAATTGAGTCTTTTTCACCTTTATATCTATGCTGTGTAGCACAGGGTTTTAGACCTGGTAGGAACTCACAAACTATTTGATAAATAAATGTTTAAGATGAGAATTTCAAGTGCTGTGTTAGGCCAGTAGGATATACTTTTTTATTATTTACAAAGGCTTCACAAAAGGCTTTGAGGCAGTTTTTAAAAAGATATATAAAGGTATAACATAATATATAAGAACAATTACACAGGATGGGGCAAGAGTAGGTTTATAGTTGTAAGTACATGGAACAGTTTATTTTTGCACTATTACTTATTAATTAGTGTATTATTTCCCATTTAAACAACTGTATTTAATTCAAACTTTCTAATTGCAAATCAAGGTCAATGGGGATTTCTTTTCTTTTTCTATTTTTTGGTGGGCAGATTTTTTGTGGCCCTAGTTCATATATAGGAGGAATTCCTTATTTTTTTACATATAATTTTGGTGCTAGGGTTATCACTTTTCCAGACCCTGTCACCCTAGGATGATCTTACTGATTAATTGGGAAAAGTAGTATGGATGCGGTTTCCTCAGCCCACCCGTAGTGATGGTGGTGTTGATAGTATTCAGGCAACCAAAGCCAATGTACGTATTTGTCTGTTATTTCAAGTTACTCTGTTGAACAGATGTTTATTGAACATTTAGTGCATGCCACACTTATGCTAGACACTTGACATACAAGTGTGAGTTTCTCCCCTAACTCCAGCTTTATTAAGACATAACTGACATACAACATTATGTAGGCTTAAGGTATAAGACTTGATTCAATACATTTATACGTTGCAAAATGATTACCACCATAGCATTAGCTAACAACTCCATCCCATCACATTATTACCTTTTTTTAATGGTGAGGACATTTACTCAGCAATATTCAAGTACATGATAACAATATTATTAGGTAAAAACACCATGCTATACATTAGATTCTTAACTTGTTCGCCTTGTAAATGGAAGTTTGTACCCATTGTCTAATATCTCCCCATTTCTCCCTTTCCCCAGCCCTTGGTAGCCACCTCTCTACTCTTAGTTTGACTTTTTTAGATTCCACATATATTTGTGAGGTCATACAGTATTAATCTTTCTCTGTCTTACTTATTTTACTTAGCATAATGCCCTCAAGTCTCATCCAAGCTGTTATAAGTGGCAGAAGTTCCTTTTTCTCGTGGCTGAATAATATTCCATTGTGTGTGCGTGAAATGTATGTGTGCACACATACACTATATCATTTGTTCCCATTCATCTGTTGATGGATGCTTCAGTTGTTTCCATATTTTGGTTGTTTTGAGTAATAGTGCAGTGAACACAGGGATGAAAATCTATAAGATCCTGATTTCAGTTCTTTGTGATACATAGTCAGAAGCAGAACTGCTGGATCATATGATAATTTAATATTTAATTTTTTGAGGAACTTCCATGTGGCTGCACTAATTTACATTCCCACCAGCACTGCTCAGGGTTCCCTCTTTTCCACGTTCTTGCCAACACGCAAATACTTGTTACTGCTTGTCTTTGATAACCATTCTGATAGGTGTGAGGTAATGTCTCATTGTGGCTTTGATTTGCATTTCCCTTGTGATTAGTGAGTGATATTGAGCATTTTTTCTTGTCCTGTAGGCTATTTGTCTTCTTTGGAAAACTGTGTATTCAGTTCCTCTGTTTCTTTTTAATGTGGTTGTTAGTTTCTTTACTATTGAATTGTGTGAGTCCTTTTTATATTTGGATATTAATCCCTCACTAGATACATGATTGGCAAATATTTTCTCCTATTCCATAGGTTGTGTTTTAATTTTGTTGCTTGTTTCTTCTGCTCTTCAGAGCTTTTTAGTTTGATGCAGTCTCAGTTGTTGATTTTTGCTGTTGTCCTTTGTGCTTTTGCTGTCACATCCAGGAAATTGCTGCTGAGGTCAATGTCAAGGAGTCCTTTCCCTGTGTTTTCTTCTGGGGGCTTTATGGTTTCAGGTCTTAGATTTAAGCCTTTAATTCATCTCAGGTTCCTTTTTCTGTGAGTGGTATAAGACAGGGATCCAGTTTCATTCTTTTGCATATGGTTATCCAGCTCTCCCAACATCATTTATGGAAGAGACTGTGCATTTCCCATTGAGTATTCTTGGCTCCATGGTCATATTAATTGACCATTGATTTAGAATTTCTTACCTCCATGTACTTACTGGCTAGTAGAAGAAACCATACAAATAAATTGTAATTATAATATAAATTACAAATAAAGGTACATGCAGGGTACTTTAGGAGCCTAGGGGTTCAGGGCAGGTTCCTAAGAGAATAAGCTCAAGCTGTGTTATTCTTAAACCTAGAGGAAAAAAAGAAAGATTTTCTATCATGAGCAAACACATGGCAGTATGAAATGGTATGGTCCCCATGGGGAACTATGAAAAAGCATGTTACCAAAGGGTTAAAGTCTGTGGTGGGAGAAATGAGAAATACACTTGGAGTTATTGACAAAGATAATGAATGGTCCTAGGTATCCTGTTAAGGAGCTGGGGTCTTCTCTTGGAAAGCCCAAAAAGGCCTTTAAATGACATTAACGTAAGCGAATTCATAGTTTCTAGATTAGAAGCTGACAGATTATATTAGACAAGAAATTATGAGAGTCTAACTGCAAGAAATAATGATAGAGATGGAAAAAGAGTTACTTAGGAGATTAGCAAATAATATCACGTGGGTGACAAGGTGGGGACATAGTGCAGAGCAGATATGAGAGAGAAATAATTGGGTGAATTGCTGGGTTTTGCCCTTGGGCAACTGAGTGAATGAATAATGGAATTGTAAATTGAGATAAGGAGTATAGTACAAAGTGCAAATAATTACAGTAATAGCTAACGTATTGTGGTATTCAGTAAGTGCTAAGCACTGTACTATAAGCTTTACACATTAACTCATTTATTCTAATAATCTGTGAAGAAATAGGTACACAGTTATCACGTGTTATAGATGAGAAAACTGAGTCATGGAGGGCGGACTAAGGCTCCACTTAACTAAGATACAAAACCAGGCATTTTGGCTCCCAGAGCTTTAGCACTTAGCCCCAACTTGATATTATAGCAGTATTGTGGCCCTTACTGATGAAAATAATTTCATGAAATCTGACTTCTTGTAATACTTTTATCTCCTAAAACAGCACATGTGGAATGGTAATGCCTTTAAGCATAACTTAAGTGGCTGCAGTAGTTGGTATAATGTAAGACTTCAGTTATAATGATGAATTGTTTAATTTGTGCAGAGTGCTAGAACATTGAGTTCACCTGCAATCAGTTTATAAACAGTCTAGCAATTGAATAAAAGTTTAAAAATAGGCAATATTTTGAAAATAGCCCATTGTGTAGTTTTACATTTTTAATAGAAATATGGGGAAATCTCAGTGTTCAGGCTATTAGTACTTCTCTTCATATAGCCAAATTAGTGTCTTATACATGGTAAAAACTCAACTACCAGGCTGGGAATGGGAAGGAAAGCAGACAGTGAACAAAGACAGCTCTGAAGGAATTCTTTTGGTGAAGTGGGAGCAGTGCACCCGTGGAGGGCACCTTGCATGGGAGCACTGGCAGCCGATGAGTTACAGCTGAGGGGAGGCACAGCGTGTGAATGGGTGCGGGAGCAGATGGTTGATAAAATATGATGGGAGTGGATGGAAGTTCTCTTTTATTTGCTTCTGTATTTTCAGGGAAATAAGAAAAACAATGTTATCAGACTTTCATCTCCTCCAGTCCACCAGGACTGCTCTGGTGAAGGACTGGTGATTTCCATATTGCCAGATCGAATGGTCACTTCCTTTTTGAAATTCTTTACTTGGCTATGACCATTTCTCTTAGTTCTTATTCCACTTTATTGTCACTCCTTAGTCTTCTTTGCCTAGTTCTTCTCTATTTTCCTGACTTCTAGGTGTAGCGCTCATAATATGGGCTGCTTTTTTCTCTGCGGTCATTCCCTGGGGGATCTTATTCAGCCTCACGACCCTGAATACCAGGTGTATGCTGATGACTCCTAAATATATATTTCTAGTCCTAATTCTCCCCTGATCTCCGGACTTGAATAGCTGACCATCTGTTCATTACCTTTTCTTGTACACTTCCTAGATATCTCACTTGACATGTCCAAAACTGTGCTGATTATCCTTTCCCAAACGTACTGTAATCCTTATCTGCCATCTGTAGTCTTTTTCAGTGAATGACCACTCTTATCAGTTATTTGTACCAGTAATGTAGTTCTAAAATCTCAGGTATTCTTGACCACTAGCAGATTTGACGGTGCTACCTTCAAAATCTTACCCTTTCTTCCCTTCTTCACCAAGTCCACCTTGGCCCTAGGCACCTGTCAGCTCTTACCTGGACAGTTGTAATATCCTCCAGTCAAATATCCTCACTGCTATCCTTTGCCCACAGTGAACCTGTTAAAACCTCAGTGAATCACATCATTTTTCTGTCCAGAATCAACTAGTGTCTTTCCATCTCACTCAGATACGATCCAGAATCCTTGCTGTGGTCTGTACGGCACTGTATATTCTAAGGCTTCTTTCCTCTTTAATCAGCCACTTTAGTGTACACTACCCTCCTTGCTCACTCTGCTTTGGCCATCATGGCCTCCTTTCTGGTCCTTAAACATGCCTGGTATTTTCTTCTCATGAAGGTTTCTGTGCTTGCCGTTCTCTTTGCTTGATCAGCTAGTTTTCCTATGGAGTGAACGTGACTCCCTCTCTCACTTTTTTCAGGTCTCTGCCTAAATTTTTCTCCTTATCTGAAATGCCTTCTCCCACCACACTGTATATAAGGCAGAATCTCTTGTCTTAGGAGCTCTTGGTCCTCCTACTGTGCTTTACTTTTCTTCATACCAGTTATTACCACATGACATAGTATAAATTTGTTTATTTTTTTCCTCCTACTAGAATGTAAGCATCATGACGGTGGGGACTTTTTTTCCTTCTGATTTTTTACTATCCCAGTGCCTAAAATAACAGTGTTTGACTTATTATGGGTATTTAATAAATATTTATTTATTGAATGGATTGAATGAATGTTTAATGAATACCTTCTCCTGTTTATCATTAAACGGGTATGTAAGTCAATATTGATCTGTTTTTTTCCCTTCCGCAGCACAATGGTCAGTTCTGTTCAAGGAAACACATATCCCAGCCAGGCTTCAGTGTACAGTCCTCCTCCTGCTGCTGCTGCTGCTGATGTCACTATATACCAGAATGCAGGAACTAGTATGTCCCATGTGCCAAACTATAACTTAGCATCCTCAGCGCTGCCTCAACCAGGAGGCAGTCAACAGCCACCTCAGCCACAGCAACCATATTCTCAGAAGGCTCTGCTATAGGATTTGGGATTCCTCTTTGATCTGCTAAATGCCTCTGACAATGTTACGCGATTCTTTGATATGTTAAGGTTTGTTTATCCTCAGCTTATAGGAATCTGTCTTGGTCAACAAGTTCAAATATTCAAGACATTAGAACTCTCTTCAATTTGCACTGACTTTTTAGAGGTTTTCCCCTCCCCCTCCCCAGAGGAATGAAAACTACTTACAACATTTAATTCCTTTCATAATATGAAAGAATTGATAAAAGATTATTTGTCTCATAAAATTACCTGGTCTGCAAAAAGTCAAACTTACAACAGTTGTTGTGGCAAATGTTATGTACATATATTGCTATGTAAGTTCATTAGTGGCCATTTGAATCACAATGGTGACATGTGAATATATTTAACACTTAAATTAATTTACATTGTTATTTTATTTTAATCATGAACAACTACCATGTTTCGTAATGTTTTGTGTAAATTTAAGATAATTACACTATCCTTTTAAACTGCAAGAGAACAAAGCTGTAACATATTTACGTGAAGGTATTATGTTGTCAAATGTTTTCGTTTTTACATGAAACCGAACTTTCCTTTGATTGTGAGATAAACATATGTACATTATGTCTTTCTGTAGCCTCTGCATACTACTAGCTGTCATCACACCAGCATACAGTAGCTAAATTTTTGGTGCAGTTATAGCAAATGATGTTCCCTTTTAAACTTACACATTTTGGCATGATATTTCAGAGGATTGTGGGACCATGAGACAAAATTAATGAGTGGGATCATGTTCTTTATATCTTATTTTTAAAGAAATAATGTTGATTTACTTTTTTCCTTGTTGAAGATAGTAATTAGATTTATAAACTGTATACTGTGTCTATTGGTGGCAGTGACACCAAAGATAGAGGCAATGGACAGAAATTTTTAAACTGGAAAGAAACCATGAATAACACTACATTTTCAAAGTCTCTTGTAATTACTTAGGATATTAAAAAAATGATTCATTTGTCTTATTCCACTATTAGTCTTTTAAATATGTCTTTAACACATTGTATCCTTTAATTCTTCATTAAAATCAATATAAGCAAATGTTTCAAAGTAATCAATATTCCTGGCTTTGCTTAACAGTTTGTACATTTATTCTTATCTTTCAAACTGGATGGGGCTGTTCTCTCTCGCTTTAAAGTTCTGATGGAATTAAGTTGGCTTCCTATTCAGGACTATTTTTCATTGAATGCTTTTTTTTTAATGTACATGAAATGTTTTCCACTGACATTTTAATCTTCTTAAATATTTATAATTTTCCTGGTTGCGTTATACTATCAGCTGAAAAGCTAAGCATCACATTAAATGGATTTAACAGATTTCACACCATAAATGAAAATTTAATTTCCATTTTCTAAGACTATTATAATCAGATAACATTTTTCTTTCCCTTTTGACAAATGGTTCCATCTTTACAAGGAATCTTAATGGTGACTGAATTCTAGTTTCAGATTTAAAGCACCATCTTCAACGTAAGTGTTTTAGCCTGGTATTGTGTCTTCCAGCTTTAGAGTATGCTGCCCTCAAATAGAAATTTTAAAATTTGAATTCAAAATTTACATTTAAAAAATTGTAATGTGTAGTTCTTTTGATAAACATGTCAAACAGATCGTAATCTTTATTCCAATTTGAATATTCTGGTTTCACTGATATACTTTTTTCCCATTATAGTGTATTTTTTCTCTGTCTTTTTGATAAATTTTTGTTTACCATTGGTGAGTATATCATTTCCCCATTTTATCTTCATGCTTCCTTTATGCTAATATACTTCAGTTACATATTCTCTTACTTGTTTTGTACTACATAAAAGTCAAAGAACGGTAAAATTGAAAAAAGCTACCCTTATTACTATTACTATTGGTTTACTTACCAACTGTACTAGTTATATATATACACATACACACACATGCGCACACATTTTTAACTTATTGTATTAGTATGTTTATAAAGGTATTAATGATGAATACTTAATACTGATACTATATGAGTTTGTGGTTTTCATTTGTTAGCTATAAAAATGCCAGGTGGAAAAATTCCAATGACAAGAAACCACTGGATTTTCTGTCTGTTAGATGACGTGGCGAGGACAGAAATAGGAGAGGACTAGTTAGGAGCACTGTGATTTTGTCTGAGCCCAGTGTTGCATGTGTTATACTTTAAAAAAAATCTCTAAAATATAACAATCTTTTTTTTAAAGAATGGTTTATAAAATGAACTAACTATATTGTGAATTTCTGTGAAGCAAATTTTGCTTCTTAATTTATTTTGTGTATAAAGTTTTAAGTGTGTAGCCATAAACCAGTTACATCTAAATTAAAAAATTAAGTTCCATTACTCCTTAGCGTAAATAGCCAACACACCCCACGGCCAAGGATGTGATAATATAGCATTGCCCTAAACCTACTGGAAGCGGTATGCAGTGTGTCACGTACTCTGACTTGACAGTGTTTTCTGACACTGCGGCCCTCTTCACTGTTACCGATCTCACCTCAGCGAGGGGCCTCTTTATATTAAAAATTTCTGGAGCTTTGTTTGTGTACCTCTTAATTTTTGTACTTAAAATGCTTAATAGACCACTAGTAATCTTTTTTGATAACAGTTTTCATATATGACATGTATAATTCAGCTTGCAAATATTTTTAGTTCAGAGTTTCAAGTTTATGTAAGACAAATTAATACCCTTTATGATAAACTATGCAACTATAAAAACTATAAATTGATAAAATGAAGTCCATTGATGTAATTTGGCCATATTTTTATCTGTTTAGTACAGAAAGAGCAGTTTTTCTCATACAGATTTCCTTGGTTTACTCACCAACTATACTAATTATAATTTCCTGTTACATCACTTTTAAAATATTTAATGCTGTAGCTTAATTTTTTCATTATTGTATTATTTTCTAATATTTTTATTTTTGTTGATTAACTGCTTATACCCCTTAGAATAAAATACATAGAGGAAAACTACCTAAATAGGTTGTAAAGACCTTGGTCTAGTTATCATTTGTTTCAGAACAGTGGTCTGAGGGAGTGCTCCTGCTCGGTACCTAGAGTCCTTGCTGTACTGTATGTAGAGACATGTGCCCCAGGTTTTTAAGCAAAGCTGTCTGAGTTTTATGTATTCTTTTTTTCTACGATCTTCCTTTAAAATTGTAAAACTTAGTAATTTTTCTAAAGTTTTCCTAGTTTCAACAATATTTTTTATGATGTTCTAGAGCATTTTAAGTCTCAGTGTTTAAAATCTTAGGTTTTCTTGCTCAAAAGAATTTAACGTTTTATTAGTGATGTCTTAGGGTCATGCTGAACTTAGATGCATCTGTATTTGAACTCTGGCTAATGCTAATACTTTCCACTGCTATCATTTTCTGTTTGCTGCTTCTCATAGACACAGAATTTCTAATAAGGATTGCATGTTAAAGTAATGAGTCAGCAGCCCCTGGACAAAAGTAAAAGGTACTGGTTTTAATGATCTTTTGGTGGTCAGAGACTTTAAAAAAATAGTTTTGTGATACCTTCATCAGTAACAAATATTTTTGAGTATATAGCCTCAAAATATGTATGTGTATATGTTTTTTACAAACTGTACAAGTTCTGTGTAAATATGTATTGTACATTTTAAAACATACCAAAAAAAAATTGAAGTCTTAAGAGGGTGAGTGAAAAAATTGTTCATGGAAAAATCAAATATTTTTTCCCATATCTCTGGTTCTTTTAGTCTGTGCCCTAAGATGTGTGTATAGCCTGTTTGGAGACCACTGTTTTAGATGTGAAAATTAAACAGAGAAAGGGAGTAGGATATTAACTAAGTTGGCCCCTAGAAGTAAGTATCTGATACTGTGTAAGTTGTACTTTTCCCAGCAACTTTTTATGTTGAAGATTTTCAGACCTGCAGAAAGATTGAAAGAATAATATATCAAATACCCACATATTCTTTGTCTGTATTCACTGGTCAGGAACATATTGTCAACATTTGCTTTCTTTATGTATGTTTATATATACATAGGTACATGTTTGTGTGTAGTTACGTCTTTATGTGTATACACACATACTTAATTGTGTGAATAGACAAGTTCTAGACATTGTAAACTATACTCCTAAGTATTTTCATTATGTTTTTTATAAGGATAAGTACATTCTCCTTAGGGTAGGTATTGGGTTGGCCAAAAAGTTTGTATGGTTTTTTTCCATAAAGTAAAACACACAGTTTTCATTTTCACAAATAGCTTTATTGATTTGGATATTTGAGTATGTCTGCTATCGCCTGCATGGTAGAATGTTGATTGTTCTCAGTTACTGTCTCGATTTGATCACTGTCACCTTCATCTGGCCTACCCGACTGTGGAGCATCGTCCAGCAAGAAATCTCTTCACAAACCACTACTGACACATTTGATCAGTCACAGCACCTTCTCCATACACTGCATAAACCTTTTTTTGCATTTCAGGTACATTTTTACCTTTCTTGAAATAATAAGGCATAATATGTTTTATAATAATATAAAATGTGTGTTTTGTTCCATCTTCAATATTAAATTGGCCATACAAAAAAATTCACCAATTTTGATAAGTTTTTTAAAAATGCATTCGATATAGGACAGCAGTCACAACACAATCTAACAAAATTGTTTCAAATGAAGTTAAAGACAACTAATGCTACTAGAGTCATCTCACATAAAAAAAACAAATGAACTTTTTGGCCAGCCCAATACATACTCTTGTATGTTGTAATGGAAAATCATCAGGAGAATTGTTTTCAAAATGTTAAGCCAAAGAGGATAGATTAATAGGTAAAGAAGCTGAGTTTAGGTAATACATTTTAGCAGGTTTTTTTCAAAAGGAAACATTTTGAGATTAAAAACTCTGATATTTTCCATTTTTGACTAAGAGCTAAGTATTGTACTAAAGTAGCTTGATCTAAGTTACTCTGTTTAGTATCTTTTGAAAGTGGTATTTCCTTATATTTTAATTTAGTAATTTACAGCTTTTTAATCAAATGCTGCTTATAACTCATTTTTTCTTGACATTTATTCCAAGAGCTACTATGTGAGAAAAGAAAATCCTATAGAGGATGCTTACAGTCAACATAAGATAAACCCAAACGTTGCCAGTGGTTCCTAGCAGATAACTCTTGCATATTAGACTTCAATTACAAATTGATGACCTGGAGCTCGCAGTAGAATACAGTGAATTCTGCTGTGATGCACACCCGCGTTGTAAATGTCACCGTGCTGAGGGTAATTGTAAATAAAAAGCCCAAGGGCTTATGGGGCAAGAGTGGGTTTAGAGGCACAACACCAACACTTCAGCAGTGACACACTTAAGAATAAAGGTGGGAACCTAATAAAATGCATGGTTTTACATGTTACATGGCTCATAAACAAATGAATATTACAATAAATATGGCACTTTACCTTGGAAAAAAGACCTGAAGTATGCCTAAGGAAGTGGGTGTTGGAAAGGTATCTCGTGAGTTACTGTGAAGGTGGAAGGAAGGACTGCTGAAGTTGGAGGTCAAGTTGTGACACTGGATGTGGATGAGTTTAATTCAGCCTTGGCAATGAACCTTGCAAGGTTGCTGCTGGTGGTGTGACGGGGGGTGTGTGTGTGTGTGTGTTGTGTGTTCCCATGTAGCTCAGTTCAGCTGGGTGTAGTTTTCTACATTTTACCTAATGTTTGTCCTGGAAAATCATGCAAAAAACTAACAGAAATTCGTGCTTTGCTGATACTGTTTCCTAGTATTTCAGTCTCCTGCAACATATTTGTGTTTTCCAAACCATTCTTATATCAGAATTGACTCTTTGGAGATGGAGAATGAATGGCTACTCATCATTTCTGACTTTAGAAAAATACCTTTTATATTTAAGCAATTGATGAGAATGAAGGACATCTAGGGTACAAAACTTTCTTCCCTCTTATCAGACCTGAAAGTATCCCAAATAAATGCGAGCACATGCAAAGAATTACATATTTTGCTTCAATTCAGTCTGAGAAATGACATGCCCTACAATCCTGCCCCCTGCCTGGCTCCCCAAAAAAGGAAAAAAGAAGAGGAAAATTAAGGATAATCATTTTTCTGAGTAAAATGAGCATAGCTATTAGGGCATTTTCATTGATTTTTGTTAACTATAGGTCTGTCAATTTGGTTGACTTTTGGGTGTATCCCAGGTTTTCAAGACTTACTAATTGCTTTCAAAATTTTTACATTTCAAAGCCCTAAAGGGTAGGCTTTTAAGTACTTACATACCTTTACAAATCAAAATATGAATGCAAGTTATTCACAAATATCAATAGATAAATTACTAAAAAATGAATAATAAAACATAGTAATGGATCCACTGGTGTTGAAATTTGACACACAGTGTTTCCTGGCTGTAGGTGGAAGCACTGAGGCTGAACTGAACAGGGACCCAAGGCTAGTTTGATGTTTATTCAACATGACAATCTTTACATTTGTTTATGTTTATGTCACAGAGAGGCTACAACTTGTACTCACCCAGGGAATCCAAAGCCTTGTGCCCATCCTGAGAAGGTAGTTTAGCAGCCACCTTATTGGAGCATGGCCTTTGGTGGGTATGGTGGAGGGAAGTGAGAGGCGGCCTTTCTCCTCACCCCCAAGCATGCTACCTAACGATCTTTCCCTGCAGTACCCTTTCTGTGGGTTTCCAAGTAAATACAGTATTTTTGTTTTTTCACAAGTCCAGTAATTTTAAGTCTGTTAAATTTAGTTCAGCTCCAGGAAGCACGAAGGTAAACTTGTTCTCATTCTTGCCCTTTCTTTGCATTCTCACTTGGGGAAAATGGCAAGTGTACAAAAGAATGAAATAAAGTTAATCAGAAAAACATACCCTTTTTTCTTGACATTTAAGAGTTAAGGGCAGAGAGCCTAATGAAAAAGAGGCAATCTTCTCTGCTTCCCTCACAGACTGTTCTTTAGAAACAGAAGGCAGGCATGAGATGGGATTGCAAAGGGAAGGCTCGGAGAGAGATTCTTACAGCCTTTCCTTTCTGGGTGGTTGTCCCTGTATGGTCAGTGGTGTAGCTCCCCCAAACTTCAGAAGTAAGGAATATTACCCCTTGTGATTAAACTGAAAATGAATGAGCCACAGTAGAAAAATAAGTGCATGTTGAACACTTGTGGTTCAGCCAGATACAGTCAACATGTTCTATTTTGCCTACACAGATTAAAAAAAAAATTTAGTAAATGTTATATATGACTTGGTGATTTCCCATGAAAGACAGTTTTTTGGCTTCCTAAGGAAAAAAGGATCTAACGGTATGATGCCTGGATTACTCTCACAACTGGCCGTGCATTCAGGTTTGCCACTGAGCCCTTATTTACAACTTTTCATCATCCCGTTGTCAAAGAGAACCAGGCACTAGTGAACGTGTCAGAAACTACTGCAATAGAATAAAAAAGTGGCCTCAGCATAGATCTGGGCTCACGTCTGTACACAGCGAAGACAACTGGGTTTATAGCTGAGGAGCAGAGAAGGCAGCAAGGGTAAGGGGATTCTGGCTGAGTTTAGGCCAAGGTAGTGTGATACCAAGGAGTGTGGGTGGATTCTTGCTGAAACGAACTACTTAGGTCAGGCAAGTACAGGCCTCGTCGGGAACGGGGTTTAGAGGCGCCTGACTGAAGTTTGGTCAAGAAGAGCATCTTGCCGCCACTTCACTCATTCTGGCCTCAGCCCTGGTGATATTTGCGGCCTTGATTTCTGCCTTAAAGAGAGTGGATCTAAGGCTGCACTGTCCAGTCGGACTGTTGAGCACTTGAACTAATGCAGCTAAGTACCTGAATTTTAAATCTTACTGAAGCTGAATTAAATTTAAAACCTGAAGCAGTGTAAAAATAGTTTTCCTGTTAACTATCATTTTGGTAGGGCTATATTTCACTGTAACCATTGCATGACATAAAATATTACGTGATTGTGTGTTTAATTTTTTTAATGTAGCTACTAGAAACATTAACATGGTTTACTTTCCATTCCTATTGGGCAGCACTGATCTAAGCCTTCTAGGACCGGACTGCGTAATTCTTAAGGATATGCCTGATGCGATGTGTCTGTTAGACTAGAGTGGATTCCCCATGACCTTTTCCTGTTGATGTTCAGGTCTTCATTTAATCCCCTCCCTGTAAATGTGGGCAGGACTTACAACTTGCTAACAAGCAATGGACTGTGGAAAGGTGATAGGATATTGCTCCTGTGAATATGTTTTGTATGACTCCGTCTTGCTCGGTGACTGAGCTTGGAAGCAGATCCTGCCTGAGTTGAGTCTTTGGATGAGAAACCCAGCTCTGGCCACCATCTGTGTGCAGCAGCCTGCAGGGGCACAGCCAAGCTGTGCCCTGACTTCTCCCCCCCGGAAACGGAGATAATAAATCTATGTTGTCTTAAGCCACTAAATGTGCATTAATTTGTTATTTGGTAATGGGAAACATATAGCCTGGGAAAAGGAGGGGCAGTGTGGAACTATGGAAGTCTAGCAGAAGGAGGTCTGGAGAGGGTGAAGCTTAGCCAGTGTATTTGGAATACCACAGTCCCTTAAACAAAGTGTCCTCCTGGTAATGTATAAGGCTTTGGTTCAGGTTATCTTAACTACCCTTGTTTCAGTTTCGTGCTCACAGAACGCTTAGTTGAACACTTTTTCCCCAGTGTAGGTCCACTTCAGGAAGAGCAACTTTTGGAGGTGAAGTCTGATGCTTTGTAAGATTGTGTAACTGACTGGATGCAGGCTGTGGGACTTGGTTACAATTGGCCTCATCCTGCCTCCTGGTTCTGGTTGATTGTTGTTTTAATTAAATACCGCATGAGATAGGTTGATACCAGCCTCTGTCAGACAGCTTAGAGTGATCAATGGAATGGTATAATTGTGAAAATTGTCAAAAACTAAGATAGTGTAGAAATGAAAGGGGGAAATTGTTTGGAGATAATTGTCCATAGTCTTCCTGTTTATACACATCTAGGAAGCTGGGGTGCTGTTTTTTCTGGATTGTCTTTGCAGGGATGTTTGTGTTGCAGACAGCCTTGGAAGATAGAGGTCATGTCTCCCTTTGGAGCAAACTACTGGCAGGCTCACCAATGTAAAATATTGGGGTTCTTTAAACTCAGGGCTTCTCTCTCTCTCTCTCTCTCTTTTTTTGCAGCTCACTGCATGTGCAGATGTCACGTGACTCTCTGCTTATATTCCTGTGCTCAGGAACTGGCACAAGAAAATGCTGATATTTTAGCTACTGCTAATGCTATAAATAATGCAGTTCTTAGTCTTGGACCTATGTCAGCATTCACAGAGTGGTGCAGGGCTCGTAATTTGTGAGCTCGTAAGTGAGGTAAAGTCTTAGGGTCTGCGTAGGATGGACAGCTGTGTCAGACAAGGGTAATAGAGTCAAGACGCTTTTTTTAGTGGGAGAGAAATTAATCCATTCCTGACTGAAACTTTTCTAGAATGGATTGGATACTCTACGGGAAAGAAGATATTTGCTTTGTTGGATAAGAGCACTCCATTTCTTTCTAAAGCATCCTGTAGCAATGAGTGGATGTTCCCAGGAGTGAGGTTATCTGGGACAGTGGCACCCTTCTATACTAGCTTATTGCATTAACTTCTGGTCTTCAGTTATATCACTTATTTATAAAATAAGAGAATTATATCTCTTAAGGTCATTTCCAACTCTACAGCTTCCAAGCAATGTAAAAAGATCACTTCAATTTTATTTATTAATAAGCACATTATTCTTACTGTGGGACAAACACCACTTCATGCTTTCCAAATAACGCACTCAAACTGGGGTGTTGTTATAGGTGAGGAAAATGAGGCAGAGAATTTAGAAATTTGCTCAAGGTCATCCACTTAGAAAGTAGCTGCGTTTAAACCTAAGTAAAGTTTGTATTGCCATCCACTGTGTTGTACTGCTCTCTGCCTGTCATTGAAAAATTAACTCACACTCTATTGTGAGGACCCTGAAAGCTATAGGGGGCAATGAGAATGAGGCAGGTCCCTGCCCTGCAGAACCTTTATACTAAGGGAGGAGTTTTTACTTGTGTGTGTGTGTGTGTGTGTGTGTATGCCTTCCACAGGAGAACTCCAAGGTAATTTGTGTGTGAGAATAACTCATTAGAATGTAAAAGTATACAAGGTCTGTCCAGAAAGTATACAGCCACATAATACCTAAAATAGAAACATTCGTTGAGAGAGTTACAAGAAACATTGTATATAGGACAATGACACCTCAGTTCCTTTCAAAATAGGCACCTTGGGACCTCACACAGTTCCAATGACCATCAACTGCCCCATTGTATTTTCCTAAATCTGTGACAATCTAAAATGTCTTCCCTTTTAAAGGTGATTTTAGTTTTGGGAAAAGCCAGAAGTTGTGGGGCACCAAATCTGGGCTGTAGAGGTGCTGAGTCACCTGGGTGATACGATGTTTCCCAGAAAAATTCTGCAAGAGACGTGATGTATGAGCAGACACATTGTCATGATGAAGCTGCCAATCATCAGTTGCCATAGCTGCAGCCTTCTGAATCAACTGAATAGTTTTTGTGGAGGAATGTTCAAGTTTAATGCAAAATTTGATGCAGATTCATTTCCCTACTTGCTCAATCATTTTGAATCCTATGCCCACACAGTACACATGCTCAGTCAGTGGCATCTACCACCCCCACTGACTAGTGCAGTGAAATCATCGTTCACGTGTGTGCGTTCCACTCCACTCTCCTTGGCTGCCAGGTTACATCGTTGTGCAAACCATTCTTGTGATACTAAAAATGGGCTTTTTCTGGGCAGTCCTCGTATATTTCCAGGTTAAGTAATTGGTTCCAGGTTTTTAACCGATTGGAGACTGTTTAAATAAACAGCATTCTAATCTGGGGACTATGGAGATTTGGCCAAAGGGTTACCTAATTGATACCTAAGATTAATAAAAGTGTAGAAATTAAAGTAGTCACACTGAATCATTTTTCTTAAAACTTTTACTCGGCCCAAATCCCCTCCTCTATGTGTTAGTATTGATATCTGTGCCTGGCCAGGCCCCAGAGAGAGGGAGGGGTTGCAGGAAATACCCGAGGCATCAGATGCAGCCACTGTGCTGGCACAGTGTGTAATAACAGATTTCCCTCTCCCTGGGCAGAAACGTCATAGGGAGAGGCCCTGCACTGACTAGAGTTTGCGTGGGGCTAGAGACGATGGACCAAGGGAAATACCCTCCTACCTACTTCCAGTCCCTGATTGAAGGGGGGCCAGAGAATGTGGGTATGTGCACCGTAAAGGTCAACATGGCGGTAGGGGGAGATGCTGCGCTGTAGTAAGAACTGCCAGTCTAGCCTGGGAAAAGGAAAGGATTGGCTGGGGGAGGCGAACCCTTCCAGAGTGCTCGGAAGTTTGTGCTGAAAGATTTAAATGGAGGGAAGGCACAGACTCGCCCCTCTCTCTGGGATCCACCTCACAGACATGTGAGCTGGAGCTCTTGCGGGACTGGTGGGCCCTGGCAGCCGCATAGCCTGGTGGTGGACACCAGACCCCACAGCTGGCACAATGAAGCCCCACATGTCCAGCCAGAGTGATTGGCAATGACCCCAAACCCCTGGGCACATGAACTAGCAGCGTGGTGATGGCAGCACCAGCCCCCCCCCCCCCCCCCCCCCACACACACACAAACTCCAGGGAGTTTGGAGACAGAGAGCTGTCTGCTTAGTAGCCTCAGTTTCCAAAGGACAGAGAAGGATAGAGTGGGATTTCTGGGCATGGTTTTGGATTTCAGTCTCTTGGGAAGCAGATGGTTTTTTTCTGTGTCTTGCAGAGGAGATTGTCCTGGAGTTGGGGAGGTTCCCATTCCCCCAAATTGTGCACCATTTTACTAAAGACCGTTTTTCTTCCTCACCAATCTTTGTCTTCAGAATATGCCTGTGTTCAGCAGTGGCAGCCAGACCCCACTTTTGTTCGGTAACAGTATGAGCTTCTTGAAGGATAATAATGGGATCTTTTTCATCTTTGTATCTGTATTGTCCATAGAACAATATTTTTTCAATGTATTCACTTAAGTGTTAAGTGAACAATCAGTCTTATTGTATGCAAGATGGTTCTCTGGAGAGTTCTATGTACCTGTCAGGGCCCTGGCAGGAAGCAGAATTATACTCAGGAGATTCAACTGAGTTCTTATGGGAAAGAACTATTTACTGAACACTAAGGGGACAAACAAAGTGTGTCAAAGCACCCACTACTATCATGACTCCTAGGACAAAAGGGGCAGCTGTTTGGAGTCGCACAGCAGCATGCATGCAGCCCAGTGGGAGCTGGAGATTGTGGAGGAGGGACAGAGTGACAGCTGTGACTGGCACAGCAGGCAAGACAAGGGGATAAATACCCCAGTGTCTCCTACTGGCCTCTGACCTGCCAGTCTTCTCATTGGATGAAGCCAACTGGAATACCAAATGATGGAGAATACATCTAGAGTCAGTGGGGCAAACGGAAAATAGCCAGCATGCTAGAACCATATCTGGACATGTCTTAGTCCATTCAGGCTGCTGAACAGAATACCATAGACTGGCTGGCTATAAACAACAGAAAGTTATTTCTCACAGTTCTGGAAGCTAGGAATTCCAAGATCAAGGTGCTAGCAGATCTAGTGTCTGGTCAGAACACAATTCCTGGTTCGTAGAAGGCCCTCTTGTTATAACCTTACGTGGCAGAATGAAGGGGGAGGCAATTCTCTAGGGTCTTCTCTGTAAGGACACTAATTCATTCTGTAGCAGGATTGAAGCAGGCATTATCATTTAATGCAATTTGATTCACCACCACATGTACAAAGACCAAAATTTTCTTCTATCAATTATGTGTATTTTTTAAAAGCCAGCATGTTCTATGAGCTTTCAAATTGTTTAATATGAACATTACTAAGAATTTACATAAAGTACTGAATTTAAATTATCAGTAGGTGATGCTGCTGAGATTAAATCCTGAAAAGTCTATAACAGACATTTAACTGAAGATTATGTAGGCAGGTTATTTGGGAAAGATAAAGTAGTCAATTTATGACTTGCTGTTTTTCATGGCATTTGTAAAGCATTGCTTTTTAGAATTTTGGTTTACTGAATACATGGAATATTCTGGATTTGCCCCAAACAATCAAAGGAGCAGCAACTGACGTACCTCCATAGAATCTGAGAGGTAGGTGTGTTGTAGAACATACTGTTGATAATTTTCTGACATGCTGTGTTGGGAGGGTAACTGTTGCCTTCTTGCTCTAATTTGCTTTTAGAGATATAAGGAATGCATCATGGATGAGTGTCAAGATTTTAACAGTGATTGCATTTCCCGGAGAAGAGAACTGCACGAAAGAACTTCACAGCTTTATTTTCCAGTAGCATCATCTTATGAGACAAAAGTGAGCAATGGGTTGGTGAACCCTGGGAGGCACCGCTTTCCTGTCAACCCTCAGCAGGGAGCATCACAGGCCTTTACCAATAGTAATAGGCCCGTAAAAATCATGGAGTTTAAAAATGCGTAACCTGACCTTACGTCGCAGGGCTAACTGGTAAAATACAGATTCCCAGGTCATTTGTCTGGAGATTCTGATTTTGTTGCTCTGGGGTAGGACAGGAATCTGTACAAGTACCTCAAGTGGTCCACGGGTCACACTGGTTTGGGAATCAGTGACACTGCAACTTCCTTGTGACCTGAGTTTCAGGAGCACTTGCCCTGGGCTTCATGAGCGTTCTGAGGTCACAGTTGCCTGTGAAAAGCTGAAGAAAGCTATGGACCCTCTCCCCAGAAACATGTTCCTACCCACAGTGTTGCATGTACTTTGGGGCTCTTCAGAGACCCCAGGGTGTCCTTTCTTACGAACCCCTGTCCTGTTGAATCAGTTTAAAACTGTCCAGCCTAGATTTCAAGGCCTCTCATAAACTTGGTCCACCCTGCTAACTGAGCCTTTTCCCATAGTACTCAGGAGCTGTGGAGGTGAAGATTTTTCCATTCATATTCCTGGACACACAGAAAAATAAAGGAACCTGGACGGTTTCCTTCAAGCCTATATCAGTTCTAAACACAGTGAATAGCTTATTAAGAGAATACTCTAGGCAGAATTTCATAGTATGCAGTCACTAGCATCTTCCAAAAAAGAAAAAGAAAGGAAAAAGATAAAGTAGACTGTGTTGACCTGTCAAGGTGTATGTTTCACTTTCATTTTCAAAGACAATCGTCCTGTTTCGAGCATATTCTGGGGCATGTCTTACCCAGTAAAAGTCATTCTGGTAGCACGGGAGCTCAGTCTTCTGCGGAAACACCCTCAGCATCAGGCCTGGTTCTACCGGCAGTCACATTGTCAAGTCACTCAAAGGTTTTTAATCTTTGAGACTAATAGGTTTGTTTCTAGTCTGAGTCAATTTATCAACAGTCTAATATTGACTGTGATATCAATTTAAGGTATTATCATCATAGAAGAAGGTCATATAGATTAAATACTTCAGGTTAGATCCCAAATAGATGTTAAAAATAGAAGTCATATCTGAGCCATTACCTCTCTGGGGGTGATTAAGTTTTGCTTACTACTGTGTTTAGCATGGTGATTAGCTAGATGTTTCCATGAAATTGGCTTATCCATGCTTAAGTAATCCAGGAAAAACAACAACTCATGAAGTGGCAAGACACAGTTTTTAAAAACACATGCAGGCAGTTTTAAGATGTAAACATAATTCTTTACAACTATAACACTTATTCCTTTAATCCCTGTTGCCTCATTTCAGCATAATGTGGAGTGTGGAATTGGGCAGATGTTTGAGTGGTGGGCAGGAATAAGTGGGCAGGAGTGCAGGGCAGGACACACAATAGGCGTAAATGCTGTCTTTTGAGTCTTGCCTATGACGTAGGTCCTTGGCTGGTATTAGGGAACTTGGATTTGGGAAGGGTTCCCACCCTTCCCAGCACTGCTAAGAGTGGTTCACTGTGCCCAAACTATTTGCACAGAAGATGTGGTTTATGCTGAATACCTGCATTTGGGTACGTGCCAGACAGAGTGCCACAAGATAAGCCCCAATAAAAGATCCAGACATGAAGTCTAGTGAGGTTTCCTGGCTGGCAACATGTGACACGTGTTGTCCCAGCTTGTTGCTAGGGAAATTGAACTCATCCTGTGTCACTCAACCGGGAGAAGACTCTTGGAAGCTTGTACCTGGCCTCCCTTGGACTTTACCCTGTGCCTTCTCCCTTTGCTGATTTTGTGTTGAGTCCTTTTGCTGTAATAAATCATAGCCATGAATACTGTATGCGGAGCCCTGGCAGTTCTGGGGGTCCTGCTAGTGAATCGTCAAAACTAGGGATGGTGTTAGGGTCCCCCAACACAGCAAGATACTGTCACTGCCTTTAAGGAGGTCATAACTCTGTGAGGAAATTAAACATGAACATTTAAAAGTATAGCACAAGGTAGAATTTAGTAACATTTAATTACATAAGAAGAGGTAGGGACTAATAATTGCTTGCAATGCAAAGTTTGATATAGTCTTTAGTCATTCCCATGTTTGTAGCAAAACATTTTTCTAGCCTTATTGAAGTGATAATTGGTGTACAAAAATTGCACAGTGTATATAATTTTGTGAGTTTGGACATAGATACACACTCCTTTAACCATCACTTTGGTTAAGGTAATAAATATAACAGTCACTTCCAAAAGTTTTCCTGTATGTGTGTGTGTTTAGTAAGGATTTTTAACAGGAGGTGTAGCCTCTTAACAAATTTTCGAGCACAGTACGGTGGACTGTTGGCACCGCGCAGTGCAGCAGCTGTCTGGAACGTGCTCGTCGGGGGTAATGGGCTTGGCACCCACTGAGAAGCAGCTCCCCTGCCTCCCTCCATCTGCCGATGACCACCACTGTCTGCTTCTGCACATCTGACTGTTCCAGGTGTCTCGTGGGAGAGGGATGTGCAGCATCTGTCCTTTCATGACTGACTTATTTCAACTTGGCATGTCCTCTAGGTCAAGCCATGTTGTTGCAAGTAGTAGGATTTCGGTTTTTGAGGTTGATTAATGTTCCATTATTTATATATACAGCAATTTCTATATCCATTTATCTATTATGGACATTTGGGGTATTTTCATATCTTGACTATTGTGAGTAATGCTGCAATGACATGGGAGTCAGAGATCTGTTCAGGATCCCGATTTGAGTTCATTTGGATGTACACCCAGAAGCATTCCAATTTCTCCACATCCACCCTGACTAGGATGGCATATGTATGTATTTATATATATATATATATATATATATATATATATATATATATATACACACACACATACACACACACACACACACACACACACACACACACACACATATATATATGTCATCCTAACAGGTGTAGTTTTGTTTTAGATTTTAAACGGAAAGGTTTTGGTTTTCAACATTGAATACAATGTCAGCTATGGGTTTTTCATATGTGGCCTTCATTAAGTTGAGAAAAGTTCATTCTATCCCTTTTTTTTTTTTGGAGGGGGAGTATCATGACAAGGTGCTGAATTTCATCCAATGCTTTTTTCTTCATTCTTTGAAATAATCGTGTGGTTTTTGCTTTTCATCCTGTTAATGTGATGTGTCATACTGAATGATTTGTGTATGCTGAACCACTCTCGTGTCCCAAGGACAAATTCCGCTTGATTGTGGTGTGCAGTCCTTTCAGTGTGCTGTTGAGTTAAGTTTGCTAATATTTTGTTGAGGATTTTACATCCATGTTCATTGGAGATATTGGCCTGTAGTTTTATTTTCTTGTGGTAATTTTGCCTGGTGTTGATATCAGCATGATGTTGGCCTCATAAAAGGAGTTTGGAAGTGTTCCCCTTTATATTTTTTGGAACAGTTTAAGAAGAATTGGTATTAATATTTAAATGTTTGATAGAATTCACCTATGAGGCTATCTGGTCCTGGGGTTTTCTTTGTTGGCATGTGTGTGCTTCAGTATTGACTCAGTCTCATTTGTTATTGATCTAATCAGTCTTTCTCTTTCTTCTTAATTTAGTCTTAGTAGGCTTTATGTTCCTAGGAATTTATCTGTTTTTTTCTAAGTTGTCCAATTATGATTTTTTTTTTTGTGGCATTAGTTATAAAATCACCTCTCTTATTTCTGATTTTATTACTGTATTTTTTGGACTATGAGACACACCTTTTCCCCTGAATTTGGGAGGAAAATGGGGTTGCATCTTATAATCTGAATGTAACTTACCTGGCTCGCTGTGCGGGGCGGGGGCAGGGGCACAGTGGAGCAGGTCACAGGTTATTAAATACTTTACCACATATTTTGCTTCAAAATTTTCTTTCCTATTTTCCTCCTCTAAAACCTAGGTGTGTCTTACGGTCCTAAAAAAAGGGTAATTTGGGTCTTCTCAGTTTTTTTCATAGTAGGGTAGGGCTGTCAAACTCATTTTCACCGGGGGCCACATCAGCCTTGTAGTTGCCTTCAAAGGGCCAAATGTAATTTCAACTCCTTAACTGTTAAGGAGTAGTTACATTTATGTAGTCCTAAAATTACTTTTAGTCAGAGGAGAAGGGAAGGAGAAACAGAGGGAGAGAAACATCAATGTGTGGCTGCCTCTCACGTGCCTCCCACTGAGGACCTGGCCAGCAACCCAGGCATGTGCCCTGACTGGGAAGGGAACCAGTGACCCTTTGGGTCACAGGCCCGCACTGAATCCACTGAGGTACACCAGCGAGGGTCTGTTTTTCTGTTCTTTACTTCATCTATTTCTTCTCTAATCTTCATTGTATCTGTTTTTTCTGCTAACTTTGGGCTTTTTTTCTTTTTCTAGTTACTTGAGGTATAAAATTGGGTTGTATCTTTGAGATCTTTTTCAATGTAGTTTTTTATCACTGTAAACTCCCCTCTTATTACTGCATTTGCTGTATGCCATACACTTTGGTATGTTGTGTTTTTATTTTCATTTATCTTAAGATATTTTTAAATTTCACTTTTGATTCTTGCATATGAACATTACATTTGTCTACTTAGTCTGGTGTCTTGAGCACAGCAAATGTGTCTTTTGTTGTTCAGGACACTTTACCTGAACCTCTAGGTTGACATGTGCCTCTCCTCTGTGCTCCCATGGTGACTTGGGCATACCTCTCTCCTTCCGCTTCTATTGGAATTAAAATGGAAATATCTCTCTTCAGCCAGACTGTAAGCCTGTAAAGACAGAGAGAAGGTCCTGGTCACTTACTCACCCTGGCATTAGCATAGTAGCTAGGATAGGGAATCCACTCAGTCCATTTGTGAACTCACTCGGGCACTCATTCAGTCCCCAAATATTTATTGAGATTTTACTATGTGCCAAGCACTAGTCTAGGTATGAATATATAACAGAAATTAAAACTAGTAAAAATTCCTGCCCTAAAGAAACTTATGTTCTAGTTGGAGGAGCAAACAATATAATAAATATATTAAATAAACATTATGTTATTGTTAAGTAATAAGAGGAACAATAAAGCAGGGAGAAGGATAGGAAAATGAGGAGGGGGTGTGTTGAAATTTGGGATAAGCAGTCTCACTGAGACAGTGTCATTACAGAAAGCCCTAAAGAAAGGGAGGTCATTGGCTTTTTGGGTACCTGGGGAACCCAACAGCAAGGGCAAAGGCTTGGGTAAAGGTGTGTGCGAAGGTGTGTTTAAAGAATATTAAGGGGCACAGTGAGAGTGAGAGCAATAGGAAATAAAATTGGAGAGAGAGGCAGTCGGGGAGAGATTGGGTAGAGTCTCGAAAATGCTGGCGAAGCCTTGGGCTTTCACTCTATATGAGAGGGAAGCCCCTGGGGGCCTTTGACAGAGAAAAGTTGACTTATTAAATGTTTGGGCCAAAATATGTACTATAAGAAGACATAGCGCTCATATACCTTTAGAGTCTAAGTTTTAAAAGGGGGAATTTAGGTTAGGAGATTTGAAACCTACAATATCTTTTAAAGTCCACGTTTAAAAATTGTGATTAAAGCAAAATCTGCACCACCCAGTGGAGCTAGAGAGCATTGCACTTAAGTAACCCATTTGGAAGCTATTTTATCTGCATTAACCGAATGATAGCTGTCATTTTTTGCGCGCTTAGTGAGGATATGGGCAATACTACTAATTTCAAGTTATTTTACCATAAACAAAGAAGAAAATTGAGGAGCTGCAAACATATCAACTTCTTAACAGTGAAGTTTTGGGGAATTTAAGTTAAATAATTTTCGTGAACTTTGGGATGAATATACACTAATTAATTAGAACTGCTATGTACATTTTATAGATTTTATTTCTTGCTTAAATTTGTTACTTTGGAATATTGAAAGATTAACCCAGATTACTATAGTCTCTTGAAAAATAAAACCTGAGAACTTTTGTAAAGAATGAAGTCACTTCCTCTTTTCTTTAATATTCTATTTCTTTTTTTAGTAAGATTTCATTTGAGCTAAATTGATGACAATGCTGAGAAGGAAGACCTTAAAATTCTGTTTCTAATTCATAGCTCTGATATATTCATATACCACTACACAAAATTATGTGATGGCTGATGTAGTGGGATGGGAAATCTTAATTCTTTCTTTCCTCCTTCCTTTCCTTTTGAGATATGGACAATTCTAATAGAAAACATATCATAAGGGGCATTATTATTTTTAAAAAGTATGGATATTCTCTACATTTTGTTAATTTCAAGGATAGGGTCACTAGATAAATACTGGATATTAAAAGGATGTCAAAAGTAAAACCTTTTCTTTTACAAGTTTGTTTATTTACTAGCCAGAGAGATGGAATTATATATTTTCTCCATAACACAGATTTCATGTATTCTGGACTATGATAGCATACCATTGGTAAAAGGGGCCTATATGAAGTGGTGATTTATTTGGTGACACCTGCTTATGAGAATCTGACAGGTATTGTGGAAGTTATAAATAATCGGTCAATGAGACCCAGGGACACACTTTCGCCTCCTCCCCAGGCTCTCCAGAGATCCAGCTGGATCCGAAGAGCAGGTCCGCCCCACCAGCTCCCACCTCTTTGCACATCGAACCCTTATGATTGCAGGAAACAAACCACAAATATGCCAGAACATTCCTGGCAGTTTGTACATTGTGTTTCACAGACTACACAGAAAACAATGAACAAACCTTGAGGTTACAAATGGTCTTACTAACAATTTAAGAGATTTTCAATTTTGACTTCCTGCCTGCAGGAAGGAAATGACAGTTGGAAGTGTGGACAACAGGTGTTCCCCTGGACAGCATGATATCTTCTGCTTACTAAAATAAAAACCACTGCATCAACACTCCTACGTGGAAGTGAGTTCTAACCACAAGACTCAGTCTTTCCACCACTGACCCAGCTTCAGAAAACCAAATCTGTTTCCTACCAGGAAGTCATTAAACCCAGCATTCAAGAGCAGACTAGGGGGCACTGTTTTTTGAATCAGTCTTGGATGAATCCAAGTACAGAATTTGG
>PVIA01005959.1:0-105813 GCA_004024845.1 Tonatia bakeri | reverse complement strand
ATTAAATGACATAGAGACTAAAAGCACAATTCTAAGGATCAATGAATTCAGGAGCTGGTTCTTTGAAAAGATAAACAAAATTGACAAGCCTTTAAGCAGACTCATCAAGAAAAAAAGAGAGAAGACCCAAATAAACACAATCAGAAATGAAAGAGGAGAGATTACAACTGACACCACAGAAATACAAAGAATTGTAAGACATTACTATAAAGAACTGTATGCCAAGAAATTTGAAAACCTAGATGAAATGGACAAATTTCTAGAAAAATATAATCTTCCAAAACTCAATGAAAGAGAAGCAGAAAACCTGAACAAACCAATAACAGCAAAAGAAATTGAAGCAGTAATTAAAAAACTCCCAACACACAAAAGCCTTGGACCAGACGGTTTCACAGGAGAATTCTACAAAGCATTTAAGGAAGAGCTAACCCCTATCCTCCACAGACTATTCCAAAAAATCCAAAATGATGGAAGACTCCCAAACTCTTTCTATGAGGCCAACATTATCCTAATTCCAAAACTAGATAAAGACACAAAGAAGAAAGAAAACTTCAGGCCAATATCTCTGATGAACATTGATGCTAAAATCTTCAACAAAATACTGGCAAACCGCATCCAACAATACATTAAAAAGATCATCCACCATGACCAAGTGGGTTTCATCCCAGGGATGCTAGGATGGTTCAATATTCGCAAATCAGTTAATGTAATACATCACATAAACAAAAGCAAAGACAAAAATCACATGATCATATCAATAGATGTGGAAAAAGCATTTGATAAGGTACAGCATCCATTTATGATAAAAACACTCAGCAAAGTGGGAATAAAGGGAACATTCCTCAACATAATAAAGGCCATATATGAGAGACCTACAGCCAGCATCATACTCAATGGGCAAAAACTAAAATCTTTTCCACTAAGAACAGGAACAAGACAAGGTTGTCCACTTTCACCACTTTTATTTAATATAGTATTGGAAGTTTTAGCCACAGCAATCAGACAAGAAAAGGAAATAAAAGGCATCCAAATCGGAAAGGAGGAAACAAAACTGTCATTGTTTGCCGATGACATGATAGTATACGTAGAAAATCCTATAGACTCTACCAAAAAACCAAAAAACTGCTTGACCTAATAAACGAATTTGGCAAAACAGCGGGATACAAAGTCAATATCCAGAAATCAAAGGCATTTCTGTACATTGCCAATGAAACAGCAAAAGCAGAAATCAAGGAAAAAATCCCATTTGAAATAGCAAAAAGAAAAATAAAATACCTAGAAATAAACCTAACCAAAGAGGTAAAAGACCTGTATTCAGAAAACTATATACCACTGAGGAAAGAAATCAAGGAAGACACAAACAAATGGAAACATATACCATGTTCATGGATTGGGAGAATTAATATCATTAAAATGTCCATACTACCCAAAGTAATTTACACATTCAACGCGATACCTATTAAAGTATCAATGGCTTATTTCACAGACATAGAACAAACACTTCAAAAATTTATATGGAACCATAAACGACCCCAAATAGCTACTGCAATATTGAAAAAGAAGAGTAAAGTAGGAGGGATCACAATACCTGACACTAAACTATACTACAAGACCACGGTAATCAAAACAGCCTGGTATTGGCATAAAAACAGGCACATGAACCAATGGCACAGAACAGAAAGCCCAGAAATAAACCCAAGTCTCCACGGTCAATTGATATTTGACAAAGGAGGCAGCAACATAAAATGGAGTAAAAATAGCCTCTTCAACAAATGGTGCTGGGAGAACTAGACAGCTATGTGCAAAAAAAATGAAACTAGAACACCAACTTACACCTTACACAAAAATAAACTCAAGATAGAAAAAAGACTTAAATATAAATTGTGACACCATTAAAGTACTAGAGGAGAACATAGGTAGGAAAATCTCAGATATATCACGCAAAAACTTCTTTACAGACATGTCCCCTAGAGCAAGAGAAATAAAGGAAAGAATAAACAAATGGGACCTCATCAAAATAAAAAGCTTCTGTACAGCTAAAGAAAACAGTTCCAAAATAAAAAGAGAATCAACTGTATGGGAAAACATATTTACCAATGATACCTCAGACAAGGGCTTAATCTCCAAAATATATAAAGAACTTACATGATTCCACTCTAAGAAGACAAGCAACCCAATTGAAAAATGGTCAAAGGACTTGAACAGACACTTCTCCAAGGAGGACACACAGAAGATCCAAAATCACATGAAACGATGTTCAATATCGCTAGCTATCAGAGAAATGCAGATTAAAACCACAATGAGGTACCACTTCACACCAGTCAGAATGGGCATCATAAACAAAGCAACAAACAACATGTGTTGGAGAGGCTGTGGAGAAAAGGGAACCCTAGTGCACTGTTGGTGGGACTGCAGATTGGTACAACCACTGTGGAAAACAGTATGGAACTTCCTCAGAAAACTAAGAATGGATCTACCTTTTGACCCAGCAACTGCATTGCTGGGACTATATCCTAAGAATCCTAAAACACCAATCCAAAAGAACCTTTGCACCCCAATATTCATAGCAGCACAATTTACAATAGCTAAGTGCTGGAAGCAACCTAGATGCCCATCAGTAAATGAATAGATCAAGAAACTATGGTACATTTACACAATGGAATATTATGCAGCAGAAAGAAAGAAGGAGCTCCTACTCTTTGCAACATCATGGATGCAACTGGAAAGCATTATGCTAAGCGAAATAAGCCAAGCAGTGAAAGATAAATACCATATGATCTCACCTTTAACAGGAACCTAAACAACAAAACAAAGAAACAAGCAAAATATAGTCAAAGACACTGAAATAGAGGACAGGCAGAAAGTGACCAGAGGAGAGAGAAGAGGGAATTTCAGGAGAAAAGGGGAAGGGTTTACAGGAACAAACTTAAAAGACACATGGATAAAAACTAGGGGGAGGGTGGTAATGGGAGGGAAGTTGGGAGGGAGGGGTGGGTGGGCTGGATTGGGAGTAAAGGGGAGAAAACTGTACTTGAACAATGAGTAAAATAAAATTTAAAAAAAAGAAAATATTCTTTCCATATATTCTTATTTAAATGATGTCAAATTTAATGGAGTCTTTGATTTCAATGTCTTTATTGACTTTCCTAAATTTTAAGGGTAAAAGCAGTGTAAAGGGAAGAGAGAGAACATCTGTAATCTCCACCTAAAGACTATTACTTTAATGTTTCAGTGTACACATTATCCTTGTGCCATTTCCTCCACACAGACATGCAAAAACACAACATACACACACTTTCCAGATAGGCAGATCCATAGATGATAGATTTATAAAATTGCAATCAGCCAAAGCATGCTTTTAGTATTTTTCACTTAATAATGTATGATAAAGATCTTTTTATGCTCCCAAATAGAAAAGTTTTTTATAATTATGATTACTAATATGAATACAGTATTATAAATGTTTGGATTAATTTTATTTGTATCCAGGTCTATGGCTTTTTAAATTAAATTTTGTCATCTTTTAATTAAAATAGTGTTTGCTTCCTTAAATGGGGGGGCTCTGCCCACAGGCCCCCCCCCCCCACCTACCATGGAGAATAAGTCTACCAAGACATGATCTGTTTGGGGAGGAAAGGTGGCCAATCTCTCAAAGAAGGGCCAAGAGCCTGTTCCTCAATGGACTTTTATTGGGTTTGTTTACACAAGAATTCAGGTAAAGCTCATAATCATTGCCAGGCAGTAAGGATCAAACAACAGACAACAAAGAAGTCTGAGGGCCTATTTTGAGTCTGGCTCAGATAGGTAAAGAGCTATAAAACTTTGAGGAACAAATTTACTTCTTGCTTGGACCCTTATCGTTTAATTGAGGGCATTCTAAACAAAGCAGGTTTCACAGGAATTTACATATTCTTTCTTAGGCCTGATTGCCTGGAGAACCTGCCTTTTCCAGCACAGGGCTGCACCACCCTCTGTCATTGTTTCAGGCTTAGGTGGAGCAAGGGAAGTAAGGCAGCCAAGAGATTTGGAGATTTCTCACAGACAATGAGGACTAAGGCTTTGTCAAAGCTAAGGGGAGAGGGTCTATCACCCCCTTTTGCTGTAGCCCCCAAAGTCCTTCCTTGGGGGCCTCCCATGTGATCGTGCCTGTCTTAGGTCATTCCCCTGTTGGGGGATCTTACCTATCATTGGCTAACCAATCAAGCATTGGGGGCCAGTTATGGATGAAGTAAAAGAAGCAGAAGCAATGTTCCTGCCAGGGAGATAAGCTTTGGTCTCCTCAGTGGCTTATGGTCCCAAGGTCACTCATCCAACCTTAGCCTTGGCAGGAGGGTTACAGCTTCTGAAACCAGGCAGGGTAGTTCCCAACACTTAAATATACAAGTAGTACATAAACACACATTTATTACAAAAATTGCAAGTAAAGCCCTCTTTAATCTCCCTTAATACGCCTCATCCTCCATTGTAGTCTCACTCTCTGCAGAGAGCACTTCTGCTCACATTTGGGGGTGTGTTCTACCATACATTTTTCTAAACTTACATGAGTGTATTTGTGCATGTGTGCCTGTGCAGTTGGAGGTTTTTATTACATTTACTTTCAGCAAATCAGTCGCTGAATTTAAATCTCTCCTCTATGATTTAGAAATAGTTAGTACTTAGAGAAAATATTTATACAGCTTTAGTTGAAGAGTAAAATAAATCATACATAGTTCATAGTTTATTTATCTTGAATTATGCATAGGATTAGGTTAAATCTAGAAAATCAGCCACCTCAGATCCTTTTGGTAGTGGATGGGTATGGATTAATGTAGCATAAATTATAAGCAAAACACATTCAGAAAATCACTTAGGAGTCAATTGAGAATACAGTTCATTTAATTGTATAAACTATTTCATAAGTTTCTCTATTATACATCTACTTTTATGCCCTGAGTAGATGTCTTTCTAATCCAAGCCCTAGAATTAGATATTCTATGTATCAACCAATAAAATATATATTACATTTTCATGTTTTTTCTAATAACAATATTCTAGTGAAAGGATCCTGAGTTCTTTAATAATACAATAAAAGCAAGCTAAGAATAACATTTGGTCCCATAGAAATATGGTATTGCTAAGAAAGGTGATGAATTATATAGTTAAGATAAACACGGATATACTTGATATCATTTTGTACATTCCTCTTATGGTTTGAAAAGCACTGGCTTAGATTTTCCAGCCAATTAGAATTAGATCTGTGGTACAGATCTAATAGTCCTCACTTTAATATTGTACACTTTAATGTTCCTCATTACTGTTATAGACACTTTCAAGTGATGATAGAAAGAAATGTCTAAACAGCTAAAGCTACACTAGCATGGTCCAGTACTGATACTTCCCTCTCAGATGATCCATTTAAAACATAACCTTATGTGAGGGGACAGTAAAATGGAATCTTATTCCATAAGATACAATCTTATGGCCCTGGCTGGCGTAGCTCAGTGGATTGAGCGTGGGCTGCGAACCAAAGGGTCGCAGGTTCGATTCCCAGTCAGGACACAGGCCAGGTCCCCCAGTGGGGGCCAGGCGAGAGGCAACCACACATTGATGTTTCTCTCTCTCTCTTTCTCCCTCCCTTCCCCTCTCTAAAAATAAATAATAAATTTAAAAGAAAAGTTTAAAAAAAGAGAAAAGGCACACATAGTTTAAAAAAACACAATCTTATGTGAATATAACCTTATGTAGTGGGACTTCTCCTACTGCCTTGGAAATGGAGACTAGGGCACAAAGCTAAGAACAGGAGGAATAAGGGACCGAACATTCAAATAACTGGGGCTCAGTTTCCATCCAGGACTACTAAGAGATTAGCTCATCAGTAACTGTCCACCACCCAATTTTTATCTCCATCTGAGTTTATATGAGAAGCCTGGAGGTAGGTGGGGAATCAAAGAATGACTGGGGTTAGAAGTTGTAGGCCTCGGGATACTTTGTACTGTGTCTACCTAGCTAAGTTGGAACTGTGTTTCCCAGAATTTCCTTCTCTGTATGGTTTAGGCTCAGGCTGGCCACAAGCAAAATTCTCATGAGAACATGAAGGCACAAATGAAGCAGCAGCCACCTTTACTCTCAAAAGGTCGGATGCTGTTGCAGCTCAAGCATGTTGTTGGGAACCTGCTAGCTGATCTTACAGGCCTAAGGCAGCAGCACAACCCAGAATCCTTCTATTTCTCATCTGATTTCTTCCTTCAGCTCAACTCCTAGATCAGATGTGTGTTTAGCTCTGTGACAAAGATGCCATCTTCTACAGGGCTCCCCATCTTTGAGACTGGAGACTTGGAGGCAGTGAGAGACTGACGTAGGTCTGGCCCATCCTTGTGGGTTACAGCTAATCCTCGCTCTCTTCCACTTTACATCCATTTTTCCTTTCTACCTGCCTGACCTGGGGCTATTAGGCCTAGCACCAGACACGGGAAGCACAGCTGTATATAAATTATATAAACAGAAAAAAGGGAACTCAAGAAAATCACCTAGAGATTGAAGGTTCCCTAATGAAGGGAAGACCAGTGTCTCCCCACCCTGATGGCATGCTTTTTTTGAGCTGACAACCTAAAGACTACCCTCGCTCCTGACACTGTGATAGAGCACAGGGTGGGAAGGGAGTAAATAAGAGAACTTGATGCATATTCTGGAATTTGGGGCATGAGTAAACACAGAGTCTGGAGTCTGCCTCTTTCCAAGAGGTCTCTGATAATAGGCTGGCCCACGACAGTTTAGTATGCTTAAGAAGATGGCAGCAAACTCCCAGCCACCTTACATTTGAGAGTATATAAGAGGACTTCTCTAGGGCTCCGGTTCAGGAGGCAGAAGCCATGAGGCTACCCAGGTGGCCCCAAGTGAAGATTGCCCTATCTGGAATTGGGGTTGGAAATAAGAAACTGTATCTACAAAGGTAGAAACAACTACTCTTGAGCAATGGAGGGCAGAGTAAAGGTGAACATTACCTCCTCCGTGTGTACAGGCCACCAGTGGCAGACAGAGCCAGGCCAAACCACAGTGAGACCAAGGATGCCTCCCAAAACAGATAGGTGGCCCGGGACCCCTGTCTTTTACTCTGTCCCCCTTCCAGGAGATCCAGAGACCCAAAAGTAGATGGGACTGGGGAAGAAAAGGCATCCTGGAGTCTGACCTACAACAAAAAGGAAAAAGAGGAATTAAGGAGACTTGCTCTGACTTCTGCAAGTCTCTTGAAATATAAATCAAGCCTGTACTGCAGAGAAAAGGACAGGAGATTTGTAATAGTTTGGGGATTAAACTTTCAAACTGGGCAGAACTAATTCTTTTTAAAGTAACTAAGTTTTAACAAAAAGTAATGGAACATGCCCAAAGAGACCTCTGACATAACAGTTGAAAACAGTAATTACTGAAAAATAAAACCATTGCATGTTGGAATTCCCATTGCATTCAGACTTTTCAATAAAGTGGATACTTTATAGATACATATGTATACAGATTAATACACACATATTCAGACATGTATAGATCATTCATTTACATGAAGATAACTGAATTGGAAAGCTTGAGAACCTAGATTGGGTTTAGCAAATGTGGCACATATGCCACCACCTCACCCCACCCCACCCCACCCTACCCCACCTTCATTCCTTGCCCTAGGCAAACATCACTCATTGGCCACTGCCCCCTTTCACACTGAACCAGGAATCAGGTGCAGAGTCCTTCCAACCCAACATTCCAGGTAGCGACTTCCAAGAGATCAGAGTTGGCACCCAAGATGAATCCTGTTTATCATCCCCGTTGCAGATTCTAAAACACTGACCAGGAGCAGGGAGTCTGGTTTGAAGCAGTCATGAAAACCATGCCTTTTATTTGCTCACAGCCTATTTATTCCTACTGTGCACTTAATTCTAGTAAGCTTTATCAGCTGCCATCTGATTTATCACTCCACAGCATGAAAGAGTAAGCTAATTAAGAGCTGGAATTTTACTGGAGTAAACAGCACTAACAGTAGGAAGCCAGGATACTGACAAAAAAGGAAGGTGACATAATAAAATTAATTTCCATTTACTAAGCATTTTTAAGTTTGTTTCAGACCCTTTATCTATATTTTCTTTTACTCTCACAACAATGCTCTAAGGAAAGTATTACAATTTATCCCCATTTTACAGATGAGAAAATCTTAGTTAAGTCACTTAAGAATTTAAGAGACTTAAACAAGAACACACACACTTGGAAATCAATTTCAGGTCTTTAAAACCCCAATACCACCCCCCCCTCAACACCACAAAATTACAGGCTTAAGGTTTCCAAGAGCATAGTCTCCTGCTGTGATGCAATATAGGAGCAGAGAGTCCCCTTGATCAATGGGACCTAAAGGTATGAATTTTAGAATAGGGTAATATGTAATGTTTCTGATGACTACCCTGTGTCTTTAAGAAAATATTAAATTAATATCTTCTGTAAACAAGGGAAGTAGGTAAATGTAAAATCTATTTTTAATTTTTTATTAAATACTTGAAAATATTATATGTGTATATATTGTATTACACTATATATGGTATATAATGCAGTTCACTATTAAGCCAGATAAACTAAATGACTGAGTTTTGTATAAACTTTTAAGAAATGCTAGCTACCAGCTGATCCTATGTTTCCCACCTTCAACTTTCAGGTCATTTTTATATAAAAAATAACCTCAAGCGTTTTTTTCTTTTCATCCTTTTCTTTTCTTCTCAAGAATTAGGGAGTAAAATCCTAGAGTTCATAATTTTTGACCGTTTATGTTTTTCCCATCTCCATCTTTAGCACCTGATTAAATCACTGATCCTGGGCAAACGACATAAAATTATTTTCTCCCACCCCTACCCAAAAGAACATTTTTCTGAGAATCCTCCTTTGAAATACTAAAGAAATGTGCCCCCTACAATCATTTTGACCTTTACAGAGATAACACACTAGAATAAATAATAAAAGAGGTTTTAGAATCACAGAGACCTGACTTCAAGTCTTTACTCAACAACTTAGTAACTTCGTGACTGTAAGAATCTAGACTTATTCCCTTATCTGTAAGTGGGTACAATATCAGTGTCTACTCCGTGGGCTACTACTGTGAAGACCATAGGAGCTCACATATGTAAAAGCCTTAACACACTATTTGGCACAGAACAAACCCTCAAACTGTGCTTCTTTAATTATTATTTCCTAAACCATTTTACTTTCAGTATCATCAGGTGATTGAAGGTCTTTGTCCTATTGCTTTCATGGGGTAATTTCCTGGCCCCAACAATTTATACAAAAGAGAAGAGGTTCTTCTAATCTGTCCAGTTTTGAGATCAATTGTAGATAAACAGAATGGTCACCATTTATCTTTGTGGTGATTATCAGATGCATACAGATTAAAATTAAAGAGACTTCTCCAGGTGCTCTTCTTTGTATGAATTCTATTGTGATATTTTAATGCTCAGTTTTGGGAACAGCACAACTATTTCCATGATAACTGATACCAAGAGGTGTAGTTTGGGAAGTCATTTCATTGTGATAACAGACTGGAGCACTAGAAAGAAAATTTCAAAGAAAAATAAATTAAAAAAAAAAATGATGCTGTTTTCAAGTTTGCCTCATTCAGAAATCTTTTTACATCAACTTAGTTTCACTTATGTAATCCCAAAGGAAGAAAAGAAAACTCATTGTCTTCACAGCACATTGTTGGGCCTACTTAGTTTTGTTATAATCCCTCATTCTTTGGGATTTAATGAGACAAGATACTGTATTTTGAAATGAACACATATACAAAGCTAAGTCGATTTCCTTTTGGAATAAATCCCTTATAAAACTCCAGCTCAACAAATTTAAATATAATAATGACTTTGACTAAGTCTGTATACAGTGAAATCCACTAATGGAGACCACCCCACAGTTCAATAAAACAAAACAAAACAAGAGAGTATTGTAGGCAGGTGGTCTCGTAACATAAATTCATGAAAGCTTATGTTCAGTTATTAACTGGAATGATTCGTGCTAAGAGAGAGTCAGCATTGTTCTTTTTTCTTCTTAAAGAATGCCACTTCTCTTTCCTGTGCTCCCCACTGCAGATCCCTGGGTGCTCAGTGGTGTGCCCAGCTTCCCTGGAAAAGGCCAATCACCAGGGTGGCCACAGGCCCAGCTGATCATAAGTCAGCAAAGTGTCCTCCTTTCTGATTTTAGGCTAATCGAAAAGAAACCTTCAAAAGTAGGGGACTAAAGATTCAGGGAACAAAAGCTATCATGCAAATGGAGATTGCACAAGCACAGTCCATCTTTTCTCACCAGAGTGTATGTCTGTTTTATATGTATTCAACATTAGACATGTGAAAGAGCATGAAGGTTGAGAAAAATCTCTCTTAGAGAAGAGTAAAGAAAATCACCCCACAATCCTACCTCTCCAGCCCAATAACTTTTTGCATATATGTTTGTTTTATTTCCATATTTTTAATGCACATAGACTTATACATGTACACATATGCATAGTTGGAAAACTGTAAAGATATATAGTTTTCTACCCTGCTCTTTTTTATGAGCTATCCTATGTTAACATAGTAGTCTTTAAAATTATCATTTAAATGGTGGTGCCCCAGGTTAGCAAACTCCTTCTCACTAGCCAAATCTGGCCTATAGCCTGCCTTTGAAAATAAAGCTTTATTGGAAACAGTCACATTTATTCATATTTTGTATTGTCTATGGTTATTACAGTGAAATAATTGAGTAGCTGTGACAGAAACTCTGTAGCCCACAAGTCCTAAAATATTTACTCTAACCTTCTACATAAAAAGTTTACCAATCCCCGGCATACTTACCATCAAGTTGAACTCCATAATTTATTCAAGCATCTCTGTGTTTCTCAACATTTAGGTTGCTTTCTCTTTTCTCTTACTACCACCTCACTGAATATGAGGGTTTGTATTTTTTTCTTTAAAAAAATTTCCATGTAGAAGCTTTTTATTTGAATGAAGTCCTATTTGTTTATTTTTTCTTTTATGTCCTTTGACCTAGGGGACATATCCATGAAAATACTGCTGTGTGGAATATCTGAGATTTTCCTGCCTATGTTCTCCTCTAAGATTTTTGTGATGTTGTAACTTATATTTAAGCCTTTTATGCAACTTGAGTTTATTTTTGTGAGTGGTGTAAGTTGGTGGTAGAGTTTCATTTTTTTGCATGTAGCTCTCCAGGTCTTCCAACACCATTTGTTGAAGAGACTATTTTTACTCCATTTTATGCTTCTACCCGCTTTGTCAAATATTAATTGACTATAGAGACTTGGGTTTATTTCTGGGCTCTCTGTTCTGTTCCATTGATCCACGTGTCTGTTCTTATGCCAGTACCAGACTGTTTTGATTACTATAGCCTTGTAATATAGTTTGATATCAAGTATTGTGATCCCTCCTGCTTTGTTCTTCTTTCTCAAAATTAATATCAGCAAAATGAAAAGGGAACCAACCACATGGGAAAATATATTTGCAAATGATACCTTGGACTAGGATTTGATCTCCAAAATATGTAAAGAACTCAATGACTCCACTCCAGGAAGACAAACAACCCAATTAAAAAATGGACAAAGGACCTGAACAGACACTTTTCTAAGGAAGACATACAGAGGGCCCAGAGATATATGAAAGGATGCTCAGCATCACTAGCCATCAGAGAGATGCAAATTAAAACCACAATGAGATAACACTTTGTACTGATCAGAATGGCCATCATAACCAAATCAACAAACAACAAGTGCTGGTGAAGTTATGGAGAAAAGGGAACCCTAGTACACTGTTGGAATGCAAAATGGTGCAGCTGCTGTGGAAAACAATATGGAATTTCCTCAGAAAACTAAAAATGTATCTGCCTCTTGACCCAGCAATTCCACTGCTGGGATTATATCCTAAGAACCCTGAAACACCAATCCAAAAGAACCTATGCACCCCAATGTTCATAGCAGCACAATTTATAATTGCCAAGTACTGGAAGCAACCTAAGTGCCCATCAGTAAATGAGTGAATCAAAAAACTATGTTACATTTACACAATGGAATTCTATGCAGCAAAGAGAAAGAAGGAGCTCCTACCCTTTGTGACAGTATGGATGGATCTGGAGAGCATTATGCTAAGTGCAATAAGCCAGGCAGTGAAAGACAAATACCATATGATCTCACCTATAGGTGGAACCTAATCAACAAAACAAACAAGCTAGTAAAATATAACCAGAGACATTGAAATAAAAAGCAAACTGACAGTAACCAGAGGGCGGGGGGGGGGGGCAATAGGCAGAAAGGGGGAAGAATCATCAAGAAAAATGTGTGGGGGACACATGGACAAGGCCAAGGAGTGGTGTGATGAAGGGTGGGATGGTGGGGATGGTGGGAATAGGTGGGATAGTGGGGAGCAGGTGGAGGAAAGTGGAGGCAACTCTAGTTAAACAACAATTTTAAAAAATAAATAATAATAAAAAAAGATTTCCTTAGCCTGAATTCCCTCATGTAAAATTACTGCATCAAAAGCTATGAATATTTTGATAGCCTCTAATTTCTAGATAAAGCCTTATGAAACAGAACAGTTTGTCCAATAATGGTACATATCTCTGACAATAGGGTGCTCACCATTTGGACACAGAGATGAAGTGTGGATTTTGGCAGACCTGAGGATATATGGCTAATAGCTGGAGTACAGCCTTAGAAGTATCATTCTGCCTATTTTCACGGGCACAGTGTTCTAATGTGAGTATGTGTTATTGTCCAGTTGTTTGACTAGTTGCCATATATCATCTGTAGTGACCATTATCATACATTTTGGGGAGAATCCTTTCATAAAAGGGGTGTGTGGGAGCCACAGCTAACTAGAAGACAGCCCCAGCTGTTGGAACTGTTAGATATGGGCAGTGGGCAGAGACAGCATAAAAATCTGAAAAAGGTATTTCACTGCTCTACCTCTGGAAGAAAGAGCACCAAGCACTTCTGTGGCCTCTTTGGTGGCAGTCACTCTGAGTGTACCAACCTAGAGTCCCCATCATTTACCAGTCCCCTCTGTAATTAAGAGCATGGAATTTGAGTCTGACTGCCTGAGTTCAAGTTCTAATGGTAACTTCCAGTGAGATCCTGGAGAAGTTGTCTTCAGTTTCCTCATCTGTAAAATGAGTCTAATAAGAGTGCCTGAATAGTATAATTGTTTTAACAATAAGTGCAGTGAGGGTCCTTTTGCTTTCACGCCTGATCATGCCCTTGGGTCATTTACAAGTTTTCCTGGTGTTATATATTATGTTTTCAATGGGATACCAAACAGATTACTTTTACTAACAACAACAAAAAAAAAGTTGAAAGATTGCAGCAAGGTTTTTCACAGAAGGAAATACTGATTGTTTTTCTAACATGGAAGCAACATGTATTGCTCAGAGATACCTTCCAACTACTGGTGACACTGTGCTGGCTTGTCAGCCCATGTAGACACAATGCTGATGTGAAGGTAAAATGACAGTGTTATTGGGATTATTATTACTCCTCCACTGTGGAAGTCTTGTGGTAAAAAGCAGAATGTTTGCCTCTGCAGTAGAGATCATGATACAGAAGCAATTCTTCCAGATTGTGTCAGTGTTTACCAAAGTATGTTCCACTAAACCATGGCTCAGGGCTGCCTCTACATACTGAAAAAGCAAAAGAACTCAATGACCAAATAAATTTGGGGAATGCTGTGTTCAAATCATATAGTTAGTATTACTACCTTTGATATGCCACTGTGTGAAGGGACTGTGTTCTATGCTTTCCATGAAGAACATTTTTCAAAGATTATATCATGGGGCAAATGTTTCAAGAAACACATTTTAGGAGATAGTGCTCCACTAAATATTTCAGTGTTGGGTCAAAGTAGGTGTTACTTTGTGAAACCTCATTTCTTTGGAACAGGTGACTCTTAGCTGGCGACCTCATGAACAGGAGACATAACTATATAATGTCCAAATCCATGTAACAAAAAATCTTAAAGACTCAGTGGGAAAATACTTTCCAATGCTTGGTTGTGATGAGGCAAGCAGATCTCAAATTATCCACCAAAACTAGCCATTCCCACCTGTGGGCAGGTTAAAGTGCCTTTAGTTTTTGATTCTCATGTGACTTACTGAAAAGAAGGCTGGGCTTTGACATTCTGAGGACAGTTATGCTTCTTCTCAGTAGAGCAGGTTGGGAAGGGTGACTTACACAGCCCAGGAAAATTAAGTGGCTGCCTTGGCTCCTTTCCCTTCTGACCAATCCGTGTCCATGGTTCCTTCCTCAGGGCAGTTCCTTACTCCTCACACAGGGCTGAGTTCAGGCTTCAGCTCCCCTGTGGCTGAGGCCTGACACAGGGCCAATAAGTGCAGCCAGTAGATGTGGAACAGAATACAGGAGGGTCAGTGGGTACTCTCTTCCTCCTATGAATACGCAGCTTCTCAGGAAGGTGATGCCTCCTCCATCAGTTCGCAGCCCATTCAATGGCAGAACCTAAGAGGACAGGACATCTTGCTTACCAGGGACAAGGTATATTCCACTGTTGGAAGCAAGGGGCTGAAACCCTGGTCCTTAACTTGCTCCTTCGTGAGCTATGAAGTGCAATCACCACCCTTCCATTTGGTTACTTATTTTTAAAGTGAGGATGGGGTCATTAGAGCAATGGATGGTCCTCTCTGCTCTTGGATAACAACATAGCATTCATTTTATAATCTGTTGGGGTCAAGTGATCCTTCTGAACTTAAAAAAAATAATCATTGCAACTTATATTCCTCACCTCCTTCCAATACCCTCTTACACATATAACTTGTTGTCAACAGTGGTTCTGGTTTTCCCATGAAACATTTTTTAATCATTTTATTATTTATTTCTTTTTAAAAACATTTATTTTTTAGCTTATTTGACATTTTATTTCTTATTTTTACTTGCTTTTTTATTTTTAAATATATTTTATTGATTATGCTATTGCAGTTGTCCCATTTTCCCCCCTCCATTCCCCTTTGCCCTGCACACCCCCTCCCACCTACATTCCCCTCCTTTAGTCCATGTCCATGGGTCATTCATATAAGTTCTTTGGCTTCTACATTTCCTATACTATACCCTCCCCTGTCTATTTTCTACTTACCATCTATGCTACTTATTCTCTGCATTTTTCCCCCTCTCTGTCCCTCCCACTCTCCCACTGATAACCCTCCATGTGATCTCCATTTCTGTGGTTCTGTTCCTGTTCTAGTTGTTTGCTTAGTTTGCTTTTGTTTTTGTTTTAGGTGTGGTTGTTAATAATTGTGTGTTTGCTGTTATTTTACTGTTCATATTTTTTATCTTCTTTTTCTTAGATAAATCCCTTTAACATAAGGGCTTCGTGATGATGAACTCCTTTAACTTGACCTTATCTGAAAAGCACTTTATCTGCCCTCCCATTCTAAATGATAGCTTTGCTGAATCTTGGATGTAGGTCCTTCCTTTTCATGCCTTGGAATACTTCTTCCAGCCCCTTCTTGCCTGTAAGGTTTCTTTTGAGAAATCAGCTGATAATCTAATTCCTTTGTGGGTAACTGTCTCCTTTTCTCCTGCTGCTGCTTTTAAGATTCTCTCTTTATCTTTAATCTTGGCTAATGTAATTATGATGTGCCTTGGTGTGTTCCTTCTTGGGTCCCACTTTTCCAGGAATCTCTGAGCTTCCTGGACTTCCTGGAAATCTATTTCCTTTGCCGGATCAGGGACATTTTCCTTCATTATTTTTCCAAATAAGTTTTCGATTTCTTGCTCTTCCTCTTCTGGCACCCATATGATTTGGATGTTTGAACACTTAAAGTGGTTCTGGAGGTTCCTAAGCCACTCCTCAATTTTTGTAATTCTTTCTTTTTCATTCTGTCTTGACTGAATGTTTTTTCTTCTTTCTGGTCCAAGTCATTGATTTGAGTCCCAGTTTCCTTCCCATCACTATTGGTTTTCTGTACATATTCCTTTATTTCACTTAACATAGCCTTCATTTTTTCATCTAATTCGTGACCAAATTCAACTAATTCTGTGAGCATCTTGACTACCAGTGTTTTGAACTGTGCATCTGATAGGTTGGCTATCTCTTTATTACTTAGTTGTACTTTTTCTGGAGCTTTGATCTCTTCTTTCCTTTAGGCCATTTTTTTTTTTTTTTGTCTTGACGCACCTGTTACGTATGAGGGGTGGAGCCTTAGATATTCGCCAGGGTGGGGCAACCCATGTTGCTGCTATAGGTTGCTGTATGTGGAACAGGGGTCTGAGAGGGAACAACGGCGCTTGCTCTGCTCTCTGCCAGATTTCATTCACTTCCCCTGCTTCCCACAAGCAAATTGGGTCCTTCTGGTGCTGATTCCTGTGTGGGTGGATTTGTGTATGTTCTAGGACCCTGTGGATCTCTCTACAACAAACTCTCTTGTGAGGATAGGAGTTTCTCCCACTGGCTCCTTAACCCCCACAGGTGTTTTCAATAAGTGGTTTGAGGCTTTATTTCCCTGCGCTGGGGCCCTAGGTTGCACAGACCATCCAGCTCCCCAGTTGTTTCTCCTGATTTATCTGCACACGAATGTGGGACCACCTGCTCCACCAGCCGCCGCCTTGTTGGGTCCGCCAGCCACCACCTTGCCATGAGTTCTCTCTGCCCAGCTGCTTGTCTCCACCCCTCCTACGGGTTTGGATGAGCATGTCTTCTTTAACTCCTTGGTTGTCGGATTTCCTTACAGTTTGACTTTTTGTCAGTTCTGGTTGTTTTTTGTTTTTAAGCTGTTGTCCTTCTTTTGGTTGTATGAGGAGGCACAGTGTGTCTTCCCATACCTCCATCTTGGCCAGAAGTCTGGAAACATTTCTTATATGTAGGGGAAAAAGTCTCACATTTCATTATTAACTCTGTCTCTCTGGCATATTTCCTTTCTTTTTGCTTAAGCCCAAATCAGGCTTTATTCTTTAGCTCAAGATTGAAGCCTTAAAATTATAAAACCCTGACATTTAGGAAACCCCAAAGGAAAAAGGTGGCAGAAATGGAAGCTGAGAGAGAAGCAACCTGTGTCTCTGAGAGCAAGTTCATGCTCTTCCTCTGAGCTCTGGTGCCTCTGGTGGGTTTCTACATGCATGCTGTTTGACTTCTGATACTTCTATCTTGCTTGTGATGAGACTGGATAAACTCTCTGAGAATGGAGGCCTGAATGTTGTATATTGACACCTAGCACAGAAAGTGCTCTATAGTCTTTAGTGGAGAATGTTTCCCTATTACAACTATAGGATGGTCTGGATCCAACCTGCCAAGGCCAAAGCCTGTGTCTGCTATGTACTCACTCCATCCTAGCTAAATATGGGAAATCCAGTTAAGACCTCTGTTCCTCAGTTTCCTCATCTATAAAATGGAAAGTCATGAGCAAAATCTATGCAATATGCTCAGCAAAGCTCTTGGCATATAGTAACACTTCATAAATATTAGCTATCATTTTATAAGGTGGAAAAGTAACATTCACCAAGTGCCAGACACTTTCATGCACTCTAGCATACAAAAATATTTTGAAATAGGAATATCACCCCCATTTTGTAGCTAGTAAAACGGTAAATCAGAGAGATGTATTCTTCTCCCAGTGAGTGATTAGCAAAGCTGGGATTCCAGCCCCCAAGACTGCAGCCTCTGCGTCCCTCCACAGTGTTCCTGGCCCTCATGCCATGAGGATTCTGAACTAGGGGACACTCCATCTGGTTCTTCCGCCACCTGCCAAAATTGTCACTAGTGACCAGAACAAAGAGGGAGAAAAAGTGGCCCATTCTAGATGTCATCTTCCCAGCTGTGGGTGCTGACTGCTCTCTGTGCCTCCTGGGCCTCATGATGAACATCCTCTACGACTCTGGCTTGGGAAGCTTCAGGGCAGTGCACAAAAGGTCAGCTCTGTAATTCCATAACTGCTCACTCACTGACTGCTTAAGGGGAAGCCACGATGACAGCTGAGATCCTTTCGGTGATGAGTAATTGCCCCGTCATACAAATCTATTCAGACCACATCCTTCTGGTACACAGCCACCGGTTGATTTAAGATGCAAACCTTTTGTAGCTCATTGCCAGAAGGATGAAATATAGAGTTTACCCAGACTTTTCTTTGCTGAAGTATTTATTGTAAATCATTAGTTACTGTGAGTTACTACCCATATATCAAGCAATTCCTACCCAGCTCCGGGTGCTGAAAGAATTCTCTGTGCTTTTCTAAAAAAATGTACCATTTGTCCAAGAATATAATTACTGTGTACTTTAAAAAAATCCCAGGCTGATATATTTGAATGGAGAAACTTAGGCCCAAGGACACCCAATTAGCCTGGCATAGTCAATGTGGTTTGTAATGTAGGAACCACAAGTCTTTGGGGATGTTTAGGAACATGGATAATAAATGCCTCACCTATTATCCAAGCTTGTGGCCAGAGATGGGAGGGGAAGGCACTAACATTCAGAGAGCACCTCCCTGCTCCAAGCCTTTTGCTAAGACTTTATACAACTTCTTTAATCCTCCCAGCAGCCCCAGTAGGTGGTATTATCTTCTTCATTTTACAGACCAGTAATCTAGAGATCAGCATTTCACGCCATAAAGCCATGGAACCACAGTCCATAGATAAAATAATTAATTTTCCCAAGTCTCTCTGCTGGATCACCACACACAGAGGGACTCCCAGCCCCAAACTAGCTGACTCCTGGTTTCTGCTGGTCTGTCTGTCTGTCTGCCTGCTGTGGGTGGCTCTGTAACAAAGAGGATGGCTGAGGTTCCCCTTCAGCGGGACAGCCGTTGAACATGAAGGAGGAAAGCTGCTGTGTATAGCAAGCATTTTCATTTTGCCACCAACAAAGATCAAGCGCATGAAATCTGAATCCCTCAGGGGTGGGAGAAGGAGTGAGGTTCTATTTCCCCCGCACCATTCTATCTGGAGCATGCAGCAATATGGGCAGACAATTAGTAGGCACTGATCTGAGCAAAACACCAAATTTGATTGATGCCGAAAGCCCAGCCATGCAGGAGCACACAAAGGGGTGGCGGAGAAGAGGGGTGGTCCTACGTAGCAGGACCTGCTTAAAAATTCTAATCCTCATAAGCTTCTGAGGAAGCTGCTCTTTTCATTGGGCAGGTTTTTAATATTTATTGCTAAAAGCTATTTTAATCCTAAAGAAATTAGCACGTCCTCAGGAAAAGAAGTGCTACAGCTAAAACGAACAAATGTGGCCCTGGCACTTGAACGTCTCCCAAAGCTCACAGAAGTTAGAGGTGACCCGGAAGTGAGTCAGGCAGGAGGAAGTTGAACCCAAAAATGGGCTTGTGGGTCCAATTCTAGCAGAGTTATCTCCGAATGGAAGACAGGAAGCTTCTTGGCAGAAGAACAGTCAATATGACTCACAAGTGAAGAGACCTTGACTCAGAATACAACTGCCAGGCTTCGAATCCCAGCTATGCCATCTGAAAGGTCAATCTCCTCATCTGGAAAATGGAGGTAACAATGATTACACATCTTTTTGATTCATTGTGAAGACTGTTTGAAACAATGTAAGTCACTTAGCATAGAATTAGTGCTAAATGAATCAGAGATATATTATTTTTACTGTAATTTTTATTATTGTCATGTGTTACCCCCAATGTTATTGGTTTGTTTTGCAAAAAGAAAAAGATGAGAATGCCAGGTATGAATTAAGAGCTATCAATTAAGGGAACCTCTTAGAAAGAGAGAAAGTTAATAATGCATCTTCTATTGATAAAATTAGGATTTAAATCTGGCTTAAATTGGGAAGGAAAATAAGAGCTTTTCCCTTACAAAAAGGGACAACAGCAAATTGACTGTTTATTCAAGTAGTATTTCCATTGGCAGATAAAATGTATTGCTTGAATCCAACTATGTCATCATGTGCACTCTAAAGAGAGCTGACGCTGACCCTGTGTGGAATTGCAAAGCCTGGAAGTTTGTCTGCCAGGCTCCCAGCTGCTGCTGTCTGCCAGTTCTTTTATCAATGTAACCATTTATGGCCACTCAGTAAATTCTCTTTCTGTGCATTTCTCCATCAGTAATAGTGCACCAGTGACTGGAGAAATTCTTGTGTCTTTGGGGAGTCCTAGCCTTGGACTGAGTGTGCACATTGACTCTGACACCCTTCTCTGGTCTTCTCAGGCTCACCAAGGGTGCAACTCAGTCACCTCCTCCTAAGGATTAGATTAAGAGTTTAAGGGGCATCATGCCCTGAAAGGTTATAGTACCTCCGCTCCCATATAAAAACAAAAATGAAGCTAGTAGCAATTTGTTAAATAAACTCATCTTTTAAGGTGACATAGAGCTAAAATGTATGATGGTATCACAGTATTTTATTTCTAATTTCCCTCCCCCAACCATGTCCCTGCTTTGCTGGTGCCCTAAACTCATGGTTAGTCTGACTGTTGAGACTCCAGCAGGTTACAAAGATGATTAAGAAGAAACAAAGCTCTCTTCTAGACTAAATTCTATATATTTCTTCTAGCCTTTCAGAAAATGTCTCTCCCTGGTTCTTGTTCTCAAGAATCACAACCAGCTGAGGGGCTCTGAATATTGTTTACTTTCTGGATTTTGTACCATGTTTTGCCTGTAAAATTGGCATAGTCTCCTAACTAATTGTCTCCCTCTCCCTTGCTTTGCTCCCCTTTACTCCATTCCCTGTGCTGTTATCACAGAGTACTTTCTAAATTTCAAACGTGATGGCACTACCTAGTTTAACGCCTTTCAATGGTTCTTTGCATATAAGGCTATGATTCTCAAATCAGGAAATGAATACTTCTTGGGGTAAAGAGCATCATGAAGTATGCAAGGGCAGAGAATAAACATGACAGATCTTCCAAAAAACATTGGTGAGAAATGTAAAATATTATTTTTATATTAACAAATGAATGTATTGTGGAGTAGAACACGTAATTTTCCTGGATGTTAAAGATGAAACATGGGATTCTTGCAGAATTTCACATGTGGAATTCACTTGGTTCCTGACCAGGACTTGTGGAGATATGCAGTCAGTCTCTTAAGTCTTTAGAATGGAAAAATTGGTGATGCACTGACCTGAAGGATAAAGTCAAAAGCCTGAAGCAAAGCTTTCCAAAATGTGGAGACTGTCTCTTCTTCCCAGCCCTATCTTTAGTCCCCACCCCCACTCTTTGCATCACTCCATATTTCTTGTAATTCACGCACCATGTCAGTTACAACTATCATCACTACTACCACTCTTTCAGCTCTGTGTCTCTGGAATTCCTGTCTTTAGGTAACCATCTTATCTAAAAGTTGGAGGGTGATATTCTCTTCCAACCTTCCCTTCTCCTCACCCAAAAAAGCCAGTCCCACTGCTTCCTGACAGTAGGATCTGTGAGGTTAGCTCAGCAGGGTGCATGTGCCTATTAATTTCTAAAGTGCGAGAGGCATTAGTCAGGCTGCCTTGGCTAAGTATATAATACCCCATTTCTTGAACATTAGGAAACAGTGAGTTATTAAGTGCTGGATGCTGGGTTACTCTATCTAGGTTTACATAAGGGCTCCCCCATTATCCACTGGATGATTTTAGAGTAAACACTTTGTGCTTCAAATTATTCATCTGTGAAATGGAAATCATAACAGGATAATTTGGTAAAGGAGGACAAAGAGTTCAAATGTGTTAAGTGCTGCAAAAACTGTCTGGCACCTGACTGAACATCAGCTATTATTATAAGCACTTCTTCTATTGGGAGGGAGTTTGCACAAAATACCTAGAGCCCTGGTAGAAAAGATCCTGGCTCCCTGGCATTCTCACATGGCCTCCTCAGAGCCTGGGTCCCATGTGTGTGTGTGTTCACAGTACAAGTGTATTCTGGGGAATAAATTCAACTTTTTATATATTTTTTTCCTTCCAGAGGACTAGGGCATTCTGATGTCACACATAACCTCCACTGTCCTATTTCACCATGTGGAACATGGGTGGTACAAAGGAAGAAAGGAAGATAGGAAGGGAGGAAGGACAAAAGAAAAGAAAGAAACTGAAGAAGGAACATATTTCTAAGGTAGAGGTCATGATGGAAAAGTTTTGTGTTGGACTGATTAAGATTAAGATTTTTTACTGAGATATAATTCACATACCAAGCTTATTATTTTTCAACCTAAAAAATATTCAGAGAAGAAAAAAGAAAAAGAAGAGAGCTGATATTTTTTGCATGTTCACATGGCAGTCTTAAATCCTCACTCCTGTAATAATCCTGCATAAAGGAATAGTTATCCTTATATGGAGAGGAAGCCCCTGAGATATGAGCTCACACATGAGTTAAATCCCCTCACCATTCTCCAAATTAAAAAATAAGGCATTCCCTGCTACTGAAATTCAATATCCTTTATTTTTTTAAGGCAAGAGGTGTTTTTATACTTATTTTAATTAATGAAATAAATCTACATTCTCTGGGAAAGAGACCCCTCAAGTTTCACCCATCTGCATATTTTAGGAGACCTTTATAGTTAGGCATGTTTCTCTTTGCAGGGTGAACCAGGGCAGACTAAAGGCAGAAGTCCTGGGTGCACGAGACACACTGTCTGTAGGTCAACCAATGGCAGCTAGGCCACTGTCCTCACACATGTTCAGGTCCTCAGAGGCCCCTGAGAAGCTGCTCTGCTCCCCGCTTGCACACTCCTTTATAGCTTGCAGGTTCCCACTTGACGTTCAATCCAAGAGTGTTAAGTGAGGCTTTGAACAGAGTCAAGGGACTGGTCATCTCTCCTTCCCAGACGTGACTTGTTAATCCACTGTGAATGAGCCAAGATGAAAAGCCTTGCAGCTGCTGGACCCACAGGTGCCCGATACATTCAGACATAAACCAATTGGCCATGCTCTAACCGGGAATTTGTATGACTCAGAATGGAGAATGAGAGCCTGGTCAACACTCTTGCCCACAGAATTTATTGTGTTGGTTCATTACCCTGGTCATTCATGCTTAGGCTTTCTTTCCATAGTCTTTCGCCAGTGGTCACAGTTGGCTATTGACTGTGAATTTACCACTTAGTAGCAGATGACTCATGTTTTGACATAATGGAAATTGCAGCATCTTTCCTGATGGAGACGGTGGTCTTCACTCCTTCTCCTAAAGAATCTTTTTCTAGTAGAAACAGAGTGCAGAATCCTACTGCAGTAGAAGAAACAACTCACCTGAAATCAGCAGGATATTGATTTTGCTCCCAGCTCTGTCTGACACCTGCCAGATGCATAAACCACTGCAATCTCCTTGGCCTCCCTTCACCTCAGTTTCCTACCACACGGAGCTGCTGTGGAGATTATTTACAAATGAATAAGATAATGACAGAAGGGTTTTAGGCATTTGGTAGTGGGGGCTCAATTACTGTGTCTTTCTTCTTCTCTTCCTGTGTTTAGATCTGATCACTTCACCATGAGCATTAGGGATTAGTGCTCTATCAATCACTAAGCACAGAGTTCAAGGCTCTTTATTAGTCATTACAGAGGCTATAATGGTAATATTCTGGAGGGGCTTAACATCTTGGGGAGAGAAGACAATTACAAAGTAGGGCATTCTGCTGTAAAATGCTCAATTACCTAGTGCACACTCTTGGTCCAGGGTGGGAAAAACACCTGTGTGGGGTCTGGTTCTCAGGCTTGGTGTCCTGGACAGGTGATAAGGAATGAGGAATCACCATGGCACACTGCCCCAGACACAGTTGCAGGTACTCTTTAGTTGTTAACTGTGTTGAATAGGTATACATATATAATGTTTGGAACTTTCTACTTTACAATGTAAGCTGTTCAGAGGAAAAGTGAATGCTCATAGATGACTAGAGAACAAGTTTTAGGAAAGACAAGGACAATGTTTTTAAAGAGTTATGAGTTCATTTTCATGTGAATTAGAAAAAAATTAACTAACACATCAATTGTGTGAGTTTACACGTTCTATATTCTACATTAAAAAAATAATATAAAGGCAGTATGTGTTCAACAATCAGTTGTATGTGGTGTGTGAATGACTAAAGTTTGGGCATCTCTGCTGGAAATGATATGACTTGTCTGTGGACAGCCCATGAATGCAAATATATGAACTAAAATCCTTACCTCTCTGTTGTGTAAGGCTATGTGATGTTAGGCAACTGCTTTCACCTCTTTGTGCCTACTTTTCCACATTTATTAAATAAGGATAATTATGATACTGTCTTATGTGGCTGGAACTTAATATCTATAAAGCATTTATAACTGCCTGGCACATGTTAAGAGTTCAATCAGAATAGTAAAAAAACAAGAATGTCATCTTGATTAAGGAGCTGTCACTGACTAAGTGAACCATGGTGGCACTAGATGTTTTAGTAAGTCTTTGAGAAAAAGAGTTAAGCTGCTCCACACTGATGCAAAATGATAGTCAACAGATTGCACTGCGGTTGCCAGGAAGGGATTCCCAGCTCTGTCATTTAAACCCTTGTGGGTTGTTTAAGGTCACAATCCTTTTACTGTATGACCAGAGAAACCACAGACTTGGGCAGCTGGGAGCATATTTCTGCCAATGTACAAAAAGCTAATGGGATTCTACAAGCAATGGCACAGATGGTTTTTCCTGTGGGGCAAATAAGTCCCCAGTCAACTGAATTTACTCTGAACCCTCAAGCCTGCTGCAGCGGAGTCCCAAGCTCCCCTGATTCTTCTAGTGGCATATGAAACAATGAACCAAATCTTGGCTCTGTTTCTTTATGCAGTTGATAAACATTGTATTCCAATAATTTCAAAAGTTTGCCATTTTGAATTGAATGGTGCATAGTTTGTATACAAAGCTAACTGCTTCCACCCAGGGGCAGATATATTATAGTATTCACCTATATTGCATTTCCAACTTGTGATGTACAGGGGGACCCAAATCTCCCCCCCAGAATTCCTTTTATTTGCCTTTATTTATTAAAAACTGTGTATTTATTCTTACATGTTTAAACTTCAGTCACCCTCAAAGTACTATCCATTTGATGCAACACACCTATCAAGACTTTTATTCCACTGCTCAAAACAGTTTTTGAACTTGTCTATTTTGATGCCTTTTAGTGCTTCTGCCATTTTTTGTTTCACCTCTTCCACATTGATAAAGCATTTCCCTTTGAGGACTCTTTTCATCCGTACAAACAAAAAGAAAAAGTTGCTCAGGGCAAAGTTGGGTGAAAAGGAAGGGTGGGGTACAGAGGTCATGATGTTTTTGATCAAAAACTGCTGAATGCTCAGCACAGTGTGGGTATGTGCACTCGTCAATCACTCACCATGATATGGGCAATCACACTGAAAGAGTCTTAAAAAAAAAAAATTCACTGAAGCCAAACATAACCTCTCACAACAATGCCAGCTGGTACACTGATACAGATGGGTTCCTAGCAGGGGAAGCCTATACTACAAGGGTCCCACCCTCCAGAAGATAATTCTAGGTTTTTGGGGGATGGGTCCCCCCTCATATACATGCTGGTTTGAGGATTTTAAAAGTACCTTTATTTAGCAACTTTTATCAAGTGAGGAGGCACTTTGACAAACACAGAAATGTTATTGTCAAAAATCAGCTGAAGAAAATAATCCTCAAAACTCTACTTTCTGACCAGCTCTCTTGAGCACCAGACCCATATTTCCAAGGTTCCTAGAAATCCCCTAATGCATAAGGCATTGTTCTCTTGATGATTCCCAATGTGAGATAGTGTTTAACCATATTGAGAAGTCCTGCATCAAACAATCACATTTAATTCAACCATGTTTAATAATGAGTTCCTTTTGAGTGATAACTTTAATACTTCCATTCCCTAAAGACAGAATAAGAAATGTTGCCCCAACATAGATGGTAGCCATACCATCCACTCATTCATTGATCTAAAAACCAGGGTGACTTACTGTACTTCTCCTCTTCTCTCATCCAGCCAGTCCTCGAATTTTATTGCGTATACTTAGAGATGTTTCTAGAGTTCCTCCCCTCCTCCTCATCCATGCTCCAAAGACTTAGGGTAAGTCCTGCTCAGACCTTCGATGTTCATGATGTTCTTGCCTTCAACATCTCTCCTCTATTATCCATTGTTCAGAGTTCTTTTCCTAAAAATAAATCTTATATTACTTTTCTGCAAACCTCCTCTGGCTCTTCATTGCCCACAAAAGTAACCCAAAATTATTATCAGAGACACTAATTCTATGACAGAGTATAGCATGGTAATTACAAGCATATTCTTTGAAATAAAATCATCTTGTATAGGCCTTGAGAAATTTATTTATTTAGTCTTCTTAACCCTAAGTTTTGTCATCTAAAGAATGAGTATAATTATAGGAAAGATTTAACAGGATTGTTGTAAGGATTAAATGAGATAATATATCTACAATGCTTAACATAGCACCTAAAATATTGAAAATGCTTATAATTTTAGCCATTTTTATTAGCATTATACAATACTCTAAGAACTAGCTCCCCAATCTCACCATTTGACAGCCTTTCTTCCTTTTCTCACAGTCACTGTAAAGGTTTAATCCTTCTCCACCATGCCCTTGCCTGTCTGCAGGTTTTGCACTATTTCTTCCATCTCTGCACAGTATTATCTTCTCCTCCTCCAGTGGAAATATCCTCACTCCAGGAGACCTCTCTGCAGGTCGAAGGAAATAACTGTCATAAAGTCCTTGTACTTGTGTCTATAGAAGTGTCTTGAAGCTTTAGTTTGCTTGTTTAGAATTGGATAGAAATTTAAACCTACTGATTTAACCAAAATTACCTAGTTTCCTTAGTGAGTGGAAGCAGGAGTGTTCTTAGCTTACAGGGAGATCAGATTAAAAGCAGTAAAGGGAAGAACTCTGAAATATACTAAGCTAAGAACCAAAAGCTAAGAAACAAGGAAGATCAAAAGCAGTGACAGGTCACTTCACATAAAACATAGTATATATGGACATTAGTATTAACATCCACTTTAACAAATACAATGAGACTTCTAGTCAAGGTAGTGGCATAGGCAAACACGGCTCACCTCCTTACACAACTACATCAAAATTACAACTAAAATATAGAGGAACCATCACTCAGAACCATCAGAAATCTAATTGAATTGAAGTATGACAACTATGGAATTAAAGAAACCATGTCCATTCAGACTGGTAGGAGGGACAGAGAAGAGGAACAAGTTGTTCCCACATCCACGTGTGGTGAATAAAAATTTGAGAGGGATATCTTGGGAGCAAGGCGTCCCAGCCCCACACCAGACTCCCCAGTCCAGGTTTCCAATGCCAGGAAGAAAAGTCCCCATAACTTCTGGCTGCAAACACCAGTAGAGACTTAGTCAGCGGACTCTGGGGCTTCCAAAGTCCCAAGCAGTTGCCCTTAAAGAACCCACATATGAACTTAGACTCATTCCCTCAGAGCTCTAGCACCAGGCTAGCAGCTTGAGAGGTACCAGTGGCATACAGGGAGGAACTGAAGTGCCTGGCATCAAGGCAGAAGCTGTGAGACAGCTTTCACCCAGACGGAAATGCAGGCAGAGGCCATTGTCCCTTTTCTGAGCCCTCCCCTTACAGAGTCACAGAGCCAGCAGGCAGTTGCCACATATGAGACTTCATCAACCTGGCTAATACTGTTTGCCCCATCCTGAAGATCCCATGACACTCCCTTCACCGCACCCAACTTATGGGCTCACCCAAACTTTAACAAAGACTTTTCTGTATGAATGGCTGGCCTTGGCTAACACTTCACAACTTCCTAAATCCTGTCAAACAACCAACAGCCAAATTCAGTAAGCCCACAGCACCTGTAACTCCTGCTAAGTGGCCCCAGGCTTGGTGAACAGCAGCCAGCCTATATCATAGCTTTGTTGTACCAAGTCTAGCACAAGATGCAGCCACCCCAGATTGCATATAGCTTATGCAGGGTGGCCCCAAGCAGAACACAGGTGGGAGGTAAGTTTGGCTTGCACCACCCAGGAAACCTCAGAGACTGTGTACCCAGTGAATAGCTACAGATCAGATCGGAGCACCACCACACTGCCCCTCCACAGCTAACCCTTCACAGTGGGTGAAGGTTAGTTGTTAGTGGTCACAGCCAGTCCTTGTAGTTGACTGGCCTGGGTAAATCCCTCCTATTTACCTGTCAACAGCAGTTAAGGCTCAACTATAAGAGGAAGCCATACTCAGGCCACATAAAGGGAATGGCTCAATTACTCAGATTGGGTGATATGGGAGGCTGTGCCACTGGACCTTACAGAACATCTACTACATTAGGTCACACTACCAAGACAGAGAGTCATAGCAGCACTAACTAACACATAGCAACAAACACAGGGAGGCCACCACAATGAAGAGACAAAGAAACATGGCCCAAATGGAAGAACAGATCAAAGCTCCAGAAAAAAAAAAACTAAATGAAATGGGGATAAGCAAACTATCAGATGTAGAGTTCAAAACACTGGTTATAAGGATGTTCAAGGAACTTAGTGAGGACCTCAACAGCATAAAAAACACACAGTCAGAAACAAAGGATATGTTAATTGCAGAAACAAAGGATATGTTAATTAAAATAAAGAACAACTTATAGGGAAACAACAGTCGAGTGGATGAAGCTGAGAATTAAGTCAATAAACATAAGGAAGCAAAAAACAATCAATCAGAACAGTAAGAAGAAAAAGAGTCCAAACAAACAGATAGTGTAAGCAGTCTCTGGAACAACATCAAGCATTCCAACACTCACATCGTTGGGGTGCCAGAGGAAGAGAAAGAGCAATAAATTGGAAATCTATTTGAAAAAATAATGAAAGAAAAGTTCCCTAATTTGGTGAAGGAACTAGACATGCAAGTCCAGGAAGCACAGAGAGTGCTAAAAAAGATGGATGCAAAGAAGCCCACTCCAAGGCACATCAAAATTAAAATGTCAAAGATAAACAGAGAATCTTAAAAGCAGCAAGAGAAAAGCAGTTAGTTATATACAGGGGAGTTCTCATAAGACTGTCAGCAAATTCTCAAAAGAAACTTTGCAGGTTAGAAGGGACTGGCAAGAAATATACAGAGTTCTTACAGGGACATACAGCCAGGATTGTTCTATGCAGCAAAGATATCATTTAGAATCAAAGGGCAGACAATAAAAAAACTAAAAGAGTTCATCATCACCAAACCATTACTATATGAAGAGTTAAAGAGACTTACTTAAGAAAAAGAAGATTAAAACTATGAACAATAAAGTGGCAATAAATACATATCTATCAACAATTGCATCTAAAAACTGCATTTATAAAAACAAACTAAGGAAACAGGAAGAACAGCGACAGTATTGTGGACATGGAGAGTGTTTCAATGGTTGACAGAAGCAGGGGTGGTATAGGACTGGATGGAGAAGTGAGGGGATTAAGATGTATAAATAGGCAGTTACAGAACAGCCATGGGGATGTAGAGCACAATATGGGAAATGGAGTAGCCAAAGAACATGTATGCATGACCCATGCACATGGACAATGGTGTGGGGGTTGCCTGAGGGAGTGGGCGGTGCTGCGTGGAATGGGGAAAAGGGGGGCAAATTGGGACAACTTTAATAGCATAATCAATAAAATAATATTTAAAAAACATATAATAGGACTGGCTGGGCTAGGTGCATTAATTGACATCATTATGACAACTCCAAACTGATCACAAATTGCTAATAACAATAATAAGGCATTTATATCTTTTATTAAGTTCTTACAATGTGTTAGAATTTTGCTATTTTTTATGTTAAGAGTTTTTGACTCACTCTCATTGTAGATAGTGTTATCACCCTCCATTTTACAAATAAAAGAAAAATGAGGCTTAGAGGAATGAAGAGACTCTTTCTAGGTACCTAGCTGGTAAATGAGAGTTCTACTAAAATCTAGAACTAGTGATCCAAACTGTTTATAATATTCTTTTCTTATGGTGTTTGATAAACTGCTTAAATAGGCATGGAGTAATATCAACACATCATCTTTATTGTCCTTAATGTGTATGATTAAAATGTGTTTTATTAAAAATTCTTGTGTAGTATTATTTATACTTTTAAATGCTGGTGCATTAACTAGTTGCAAAATTAATACCTAGGATAACTCATATTTCTCTGCTAGTGGATAAATGACACTTTGAACAGATGGCTAAAAAAGTTAGCTTCCCAAAAGGAAATCTAATGGCTGTGAACATCTTTGTGTTTCCCATACCTATTATAAAAATTAAAATATTAACCAAAATTTTGTTTTATTTCCTCATAGGAGGTTTTCCTTAGATCTAGAGACAAAGGGGTGTGTATGAATTGAAGTGAGTGGATTCTGTGTACTTCTGACTTGGTTTTGCTTCAGAGACAGGTAAGTGTTCGTAAACCTGTATCTCTCCTGCCTTCTTGGTTCTTCTGCAAAAGTAGAACCACCCCTGTGGGGGATGGTTGCCTATTTCCTGACCATTCAAGCTTGTCCTTAGGGTGTCACTCTTTTAAGCCAGCTCTTGTCTCTCTTCCTATTCAAGCCAGACCCTCCCTCCCTTGTCTAATTTTTAGCCAAGCATAGCAAGGCCAGCTGGTGAGCCTTGTATAAAACAATGGCACCAGACCCTCTTAATGGAACACTGCTTGTGCCAGTTGAAGCTTCCTGGGTCAGAACAGTTGATTTTGAGTTGTGGCCCATTCTCTGACCCATATTGAAGCTCTATGTTCAGTGGGGATTAAAAACCTTGTGAACTGGAGTAAGAAGAGGTAGAAGAAAGAGGTCATTGTGGGTCTAGAGGGAATCAATATTGTATCTTTGAAAAAGCTTGTGTCTGTTCTCAGACTGACCATCTGGGGCTCTGGGGCTCAAAATCAGCTACAAAGGAGGAAAACAGAATTGAGTTGAGACAGGGGAACTTTGCAAGGGCAGGCTTCCAAGGTGGCTTGTCTGAGAAAACTAAAGAGGAGCCAAAGACATTGTAGAGAGAAGGGGTTCAAGAAAAGGAGAAATAAACTTAAATTCCTTTACTTACCTGTAGTTCATTTGTCTCTCCTATGCCCCTACCAAATGTTTTATATTATAGATGTGATTAAAGAGCTATTTCTACAGTACTCACAATTTCTTCTTGAATTCTTGAGTGCCTCTTTAGCATAACTTTACAAAAGAGTTTTTGTTTTCAGTGAAATAGACATTTCCAGTGGATTCCACACTTGAAGTTGATGGGGCCCAAACATGGGGTGGGGACTGGTAAGCATTTAGAGACATGGTGTTTCTGCTTCAGTGCCCTTACAGCAAAGAAAGTGTTTCCTGTACTTGGGGATTCATGGCTTTCCTTTTCTTTGGGGGAGGGTGGTAACTGGGTGAAAATGGAGAAGAAAACGCCAGAAGAAATTGAGAATACAGATGTGTGATGCAGAAGGATGCTATCACCAAGTTTGTTAAGAACAATAAAATCTGCTCCAGCTAATTTTCTGGAATTAGAGAGAATTTCAGGAAAATAGATATATTTCCCCAGGACTGGGGAGTGATGCAATTCTTGGTCCCCGAACCTGGGATTAAGTTCGATACTGCTGTCAGCAGTGAAATGGTTCCTGGCAAGTGTGATATTGAAGCACGAGTGGTGAGAGCTTCATGCTGGACAAATGCTGGCCCTGGGATGGATTTGCTTTGTGTCACTGGATGAATCCTTAATATTATATAATCCTTGGTCTTCACTAATCAAGTAAATTGCAAAAGTGAAATTACTGAAAGCATTAGGAAGGTAGGAAGTTGGTAATTTCTTGTACATGATCTATATTTTGATTCAGAAAGGAGTTTCACACCTAAGGTCTGTCCATCAGGGTATTCTGTAAGTCTCCTTTTCCATTATTTTCCAGGAGCTGATGGTCCAACTGACTGTGAAAGCGCTCTACCAGCACTTCCATAAGCTCCTCCAGTCCTACCTAACCAAACACATTGTCTCCATACTTCAAACCTCCTCTCCCTCCCACATTCCCATCAACAGCAATATGGATAGCATCAGCCTGTCCAGGTGAGAAGTTTCAGCATCACCCTTTGCTCCTTCCTCTTTCCCATTCTCCTCTGTCCAGTACCACCTCCATGATCTACTTCGTGTCCCCCTTTGTTAGTCACTGCCTCTGCTTGAATTCAAATTTGTCATCTTTCATCAGGGCCAACAGCATGATGGCCCCCCCTTTTTTTTCAGTTGAGTTGAAATTCACATAACAGAATATTGGTCATTTTGTTTATTTATTTTCTCTCATTGTCTTGTTTTCTGTTTTGTCATTCCCTTCAGCTTTGTTGAGGTATAACTGACAAATAAAATTATATACATTTAAGGTGTACAATATGATTAACCATTTTAAAGTGAGCAATTTGGTACAATCCCAATATTGTGCCATTACTACTCTTACCTAGTTCCAAAATATTTCCATCACCTCAAATGGAAATCTCTACTGATTAAGTAGTTCCTTCCCACTGCTAGCCCTGGTAACAGTCTGTTTTCTGTCTCTATGGATTCACCTAGTCTGGATATTTTTTTATAAATAAAATCAAACAATTTCTAATCTTCTGTGCCTGGCTTTTTTCACTTAGTGTAATGTTTTCTACATCCCTCCACATTGTAGCATAAATCAGTACCTCATTTCTTTTTGTTGCTGAAAAATATTACAGTATATGTTTACACTGCAGTTTGCTTATCCACCGTCAGTTGGTGGACATTTGGGTTGTTCCCACCTTTCGGCTATTATGAATAGTGCTGCTGTGAACACGAATGTACATGTATTTGCCTTGTAATTGTTTTGGGTGTATACCCAGTAGTGGAGTTGCTTGGACAAATGGTATTTCTATGTTTAACTCTGTTAAGGAAGTGTCAGACTGTAGTGGCTGAACTATTTTACATCCCCACCAGCAGTTACAAGTGTTTCAATTTCTCAATATCTTTACAAAACTTGCTACTTTCCATTTTTTTATTATATCTATTATAGTGTGTGTGAAGTGGTATTGAATTGTATTTCCCTAATTCTAATGATATTGAGCATTTTTTCAATGTGCTTTTTGGCCATTTACATATCATTTTTTTTGAGAAATCTCTATGCAAGTTTTGCCCACTTTTTAATTGGATTGTTGGGATTTTTTTTTTTTGTTATAGAGTTAAATGCTTCTTTATATATTCTGGATATTAGACTATTATCAGATATGTAATTTACAAATACTTTCCCATTCTGTCTGTTGTCTTTTCATTTTCTTAATAATGTCCTTTGATGCACACTACTTTACATTTCGATAGAGTTCAATTTACCTATTTTTTCTTTTGTTGCTAAAGTTTTTGATTTCATATCTAAGAATCTGTGGCCAAACCGAAGGCCATGAAGATTTACTCCAAAGTTTCTATGTAATGGTTTTATAGTTTAGCTCTTATAATTTAGTAATTGACCAATTTTGAGTTCATTTTTCAATGGTTTAAAAAATCATCATTATTAAAGTATAATCTACATGTGAAACCAAGCATTAATTTTTAGTCCACAACTTTGTGAGTTCTATATACAATTATGTCACCACCACCAAAGCTGTGATTTGAACGTTTCCATTACCCCTTGCTTCCTTTTATAGTCAATGCCCTCTCTGACTCTGCCCCTGGCAAGAGTTGATTTACTTTATGTCAATACAGTTTTGCCTTTTCTAGAATTTCACATAAATGCAGTCATACATGATGTAGTGTTTGTGTCTGGCTATTCTACATGTATTAATACTTTTTGAGATTCATCTAAATTGTTGTGTATATCATTAATTCATTTCTTTTTTTCTGAGTAGTATTCTCATAGTATGTTTACACTACACGTTGTATATCCAATCACCATTGGATGAACTTTTGTCTCTAGCATTTGACTATAATTAATAAAGCTGCAATGCATATTTTATAACAAGTCTTTTTATGGATGTATGTCTTTTATTTCTCTTGGATAATTTCCAGAAGTGGGAGTGCTGAGTCATATGGTATGTGCAAGTCTAACTTTATTTTTAAAAATTGCCAAACAGTTTTTCTAAAGTACGGAGTATATGATTTTCAGTACCTATCAGCAATGTCTGAGCATTTTAGATGCCCTACATCTTCAACAATACTTGTTATCATCAGTCTTTTTTCATTTTAGTTATTCTTGTAATGTATATTGCTGTGTCATATGGAGGTATTTTTTATTAGATTTATTATTTACAGCAGTTTTAGTTTTACAGAAAAATTGCACAGAAAGTAGAGTGTTCCCATATGTTCCTTTCCCGAACCCTTAAATTTTACATATAGTATGAGGTAGGGCTCCAGTCTCATTATTTTGCATGTGGATATCCATTTGTCCCAGGACCATTTATTGAAAAATAAAACCTTCTTTCCCATTCAATGGTCTTGGAATCCTTGTTAAGAATCAATTGACTATAGAGGTATGACTTTACTGTGGCCTTCAGTTCCATTCCACTGGTCTACATGTCTATCCTTATGATAGGACCATGCTATTTTGGTCGCTGAAGCTTTGTAGAAAGTTTTAAAATCAGGAAGTGTGAGTCTTCCAATTTTTTTTTCAATGTTGTTTTAGCTATGCATGGCCCCTTACAATGTTATATGATTTAATAATAAGCTTTTCCATTTCTGCAAAAAGAGTTATTAGAATTTTACAGGGATTGCATTGAATTTATAGATTGTTTTGGCACATATTACCATCTTAACATTATTAAGCCTTCCTATTTGTAAAGATGGTATGTCTTTCCATTTATGTAGTTCCTTTTTAATTACTTTCAGGAATGTTTTGTTATTTTCAGTGTATAATCTTTCACCTGTTTTGTTCAATTTATTTCTAGGTATTATATATTTTGGATGCAATTGTAAATGGAATTGGTTTCTTAATTTTCTTTTCTGACAGTTCATTGCTAGTATAGAAAATTGCAGCTTATTTTGTGTATTAATCTTGCATACTTCAACTTTGCTGAAGTGCTCACAAGGTGCCAGGAAGCATCACATATGTTTTTCCAATGAATTCTTCCTTATATAACTCTGCTCACTTTCTAGCATCATCTCCCTTGACTCCCTTTACTGAAATTAGTGGTCCAATCATTCCCAGTTGACTATTCCCCAAACCCACCATACTGCTTCTTAATGTCACCTCTGTGCTGATATTTTCTTAATCTGAAATGCCCTTCTCCCTTGCTTCTTCAGGTGTGTGAATAACAACATCAGTGTTACTTAGAGATTGTTAGAAGATGCAGAATCACATGTTCTGCCCCAGGTACTAAGTCAGGTACTTTAGTTCTCGTGATTTGGATGCAGATTAAATTTGAAAAGCATGTCTCTATTCTCTTCTTTTCTACTGGATAGCTCGTCCTAGCCTTCAAAGTCCAGCTGAACCTATCAGCTCCTCTGGGAAGATCACACCTACATCCCTTCCTTTGTTATTTCCTTTACATACTTCTACTGTGTCTGTTTTCTCTACTAGACTGTGAGTTCCTTGAGTAAATAAATGGAATCAACTTCATTTCTATAATCTTTGCAGGCAATCGACCTACAACTTTGCTGAGTTGGTTGAATAACCATCCACACAAGGGAGGCTTTTTTTTTATTGTTGTTCAAGAACAGTTGTCTCCATTTTCACCCCACCAGGCCCCCGAACCCCACCTATCCCCACCTCCCACCCTCAAACCTACCCCCTTTGGCTTTGTCCATGTGTCCTTTATATATGTTCCTTGATGGCCCTTCCCTTATTTTCCCCCATTCTCTCTCCCTGCTTCCTTCTGGTTACTGTCAGTTTGTTCTTTATTTCAATGTCCCTGGTTATATTTTGCATGCTTGTTTGTTTTGTTGATTAGGTTCCACTTATAGGTGAGAATGTACGGTATTTGTCTTTCTCTGACTGGCTTATTTAACTTAGCATAATGCTCTCCAGTTATGAGGGAGACTTTTTTGTCACTATATTGCAAATGCAGAAACTAAAGCTCAAAGAGACTAAAATTGTGTTGTACATGACAGAGTTGAGACTTGGGCCAGGCCTTCTCATTTCAATACCCATGTTCTCACCTTTATGCCCCACAGCCATTTTAAGACTTTCAGATAGTGAGGAGACATAGTTTAAAATACTGGGATCATCTTCTGCATGTAGGCAGCTGCCTGTTCTGAAGTCTAATAGCAGCTAAGAGTATGGAAAACAAGGCCACTAAGAGAAGATTGGTGCTGGAGAATGATGGCATGGCTTGGGAAAGCAAAAAATGCTTTGTGATTTTTAAGGTTCATTTGCAAAGATCAGTCCTAAAACATGTTCTCCATGTGTATGTCTATATGTGTACAGTGCCTACCGTAAAAAAGTGCACTCAAAATCTGTCTAAATGAATGAATGTCTTCACACATGTATGTGTGTTCAAGTACATATAAGTATATGTATATTGCACATCTTTGAGTATCTCTGTGTTTGTGTGACTGTGTGTTGCAGGTCCTTTCTCTCCAAAGTGTGGTCTGAGGATCAGCAGCATTGGCATCACCAGGGAATTGGTGGAAATGTAGAAACTCAGGCACCAACCTCAGACACATTAAACCAGAATCTACATTTTTAATCAGTCTTCAGGTGATTCATATGCACATTAATGTTTGAGAAGCACTATTGTAAATCATCCAAGGTGTGCCAGGACAAGCTGTCATGTCAGGTCTAAGCTCAGATGTTGAAAAGCTGCCAAAAAGAGAGATGTTTGAGTTCCTCGCAGTACACTGGGATCATTATCTCATGTCTCTGCTCTTCATGCACCTGGAAACAAAGATACAATTTACCATTTAGAAAAGAGTCTTTAGCACACATGTGCCATCACAAGCACACAGAACATATTGAAACCTTTGTTGATACTTTATCATCCGTTTTGGCCTTGAAGTCTTCCTCTGCCAGGATGTGGTCACTTGTCCTCAACAGGCAGAGAAACTTCCCTCTTTCATTTAATAGAGATACTCATACTCGGCTGCACCTTTCTTCCTCCCTCTCCCTTTTCTAGCTTCCTTTACCCTCCCTCCCCAGCCATTCATTTACCAAGAAGACAACTTTTTACTCACCTCCCAATTCTGGCAATTCATAGAATTATTCTTTTTCTCCACTGCCTCCCCCTCAAGAATGAGGTGTGACTTTCTGTCTGTTTTGTTTAGAGAGAGTTGGGGAACAGTTGCTGTTTCTAAAATTGTTAAATACTTTGAAGAAAAAATATACCCTTTTTTTTCCTTGAATTTGTCTCGGGAATCATAACATTAGTTGGTTGTATTGACACTGTCTCTTTCCTCATCTATTGCCGCCCACCTTTCAACTACCCGAAACCTTGTTCTAAGACTAGAGAGATTATACTGGGGTCACATTCTCTCTCTCTGCTGAAGTGACACATTCTTCAATTAAAAAAAAATGGCATTTGGAGCAAGCTAAAGATAACAACTAGGGGTCAGTTATGAACAACAGCACATTAAAACTTATCATTTCTTTCTAAAGGTCTCTTTTTAATAAACTGATAAAAGTGGTTCCTATATCCTTTTGCTAAAGATGGCATTAAATATTCATATGATGCAGGTGACCATATAATATTATACAGGGTATTACACAGAGTTATAAACTTGGAAAACCAGCTTAGTAAATGGCTATTCTACAAATAGAAACATGTATCTAATGTAACATAGAATTTTATTAGACAAATTCAAAAGTATGTAAATGTCCAGTCTCTTATTCTCTGCATTTAAATTAAATCCACTTCTAAGCACCCATTTCTCTATCCCGGCAGGAAATTTGTCATTAATAAGACTCTCCCTAGAGTTGTGCAAAGACCCTAAGGTCTTACGCAATAGAACATAGTCAGGGAGATCCTTCTGGCGATTGCTCTCTGTCCACCCTGGCTATCTGGACATACCCATTACCTCAGGCAGATGATCTTTTCTGGTCCAATGAGGACATATGACTCTTGGGTGGTGTTGACAGCACTGAGTCTAGAGCCCATTTGTTCTAGATGGCTTCTTCTCTAACCTCCAGCTTCTTTTTATTTTAGGTGAAATCTCCTCCCTTTCTCTCTTAATACCCTCAAATGCCCTCCTCCTCAGCTAAATCTCCTCATTGGCTTTAGGCTTTTACAAAAGATAGGTGGTACAACTGTCTTCATATAGCTGCTACTTTTCATCCTGAAAAAATCCCCAGGCAAAAAAAAAAAAAATCAAGGATCTAGCTAATTGCCTAAAACACCGAGGAAAGGGAAAGATTCAGTAAATCAAGTCCAAATTAGTACATCAGAATAGTATCCACACTACTCTCTCTATAAGTTCTAAGTTCTGTGAGCCACTGTAGCAAATTAATTGAACTCTGAGGAGGGTGTTGTGAGAACCTCTGATTTATGGCCATTTGGTCAGAAGCACAGGTGATGTGATTGTCATCTGAAATGGGGGATGGGAGAGGTCTTGTGGATGGCTTCTTAACCTAAGGTGTCTAACAGTAGTGGACTTGAGTTAAACTGTAAGACATCCAGCTAGTGTCATAGTATTGCTTGTTGGAGGTGTATGGAGCACCACCACTCTCCAATGAATCAAAATTGAGGGTAAAACCAAAATATTCATTCTCCTGTCAGTTGTGCATGAGGATTCCTTTCCCTCAATCCTCACCAGTACTTAGTTTTATGCAGTTCTCTATTGTCTTTCCATCTGATGAGGAAAATGCATTTCTAAGATTACCGATGGGCTGGAAAATCTCATCATATATGAGTCATTGAGGTTTTCCTTTTCTAAATTACTTTTCCATTTTCCCATGGCGTGCCTTGTATTTTTATTACTGTTTGAAGGCACTCCTTGTACAGTCTAAATGCCTCATTCATTTTGCATTGAAAATAACTTCTCTTATTCATCTCCATTTGTTTAACTCAGAAGTGTTATGCCCTCTATTAAACAAAGAGAGGACCATATGCGTATAGCATAAAGGTTAAGTTTAAAATCATAGTGATGTGGAAAACTTTTGGAGACATGAAAAACTGTAATCATGTTTGCTGTTAATAGGCATTTAATGCCAATGATTACTTATCTCATTCTATTTTATTTTCCAGATATTAAAAGGTCCTTTAAACTCATGTATCTGAGACCTGCCTAGTAACAAGGGCTTAACCTAAGGGTTTGTGGCTAAAGAACTTCTCTTGCTACAATCATCCTCTGTTGATATATTGTAGATAAGTCACTTAATATTTTTGTTCCTCAGTTTGCTAACTTAATTAAATGAGCTGTTTGACCTGTTATTTTGAAAATGATTATTAGGAGGACAAAATGGAAATAAATCATGTAAATATGTTTTATAAACCATAAAGCACTATATGCATATAGGGAGTCACAACTGCTATTAATCATCATAATTATAAAAAAAAAAAGCACCGCTAAGGAAGCTGTCATTGAAACAGTATCATAGGCTTACCTTCTATACACTCCCTCCAGCTTTCCCTTCAGTTTGAAGACAACCAAAGCCCCCTTATATCTGTAACCATTTAGGTTATATGAGTGACTTTACACTTCAAGCTATATACATGACTACATGCTTTCTCAGACCACTATCACACATCTTTTTGCATCTTTCTTTTGAGGAAAAGATAAATTACTTATTTTCACAAAAATAGAAAACTCTATATCAAACTTTTAAAGAAAAATTTCTGCCAAAATCGGTAATTATTATATCCTCTATGATTTGTTTAATTATTCATACAAAGTACTATATTGAAGATCTAGAAGTATATGGTGTAATGCTTAACAGCTCAGACTCTGCAGAATGTACAAGTTTGAATAGTGTCTGGCAATTATTTGCTGTGTGACTTTGAAGAGTTACTTAGCCTCTCTGTTTCCTGGTTTCTTCATCTATAAAGAGGTGGCAATAATGATAGCTCAGAAGGTTGGAGTGAGTAGTATAGTAGTTAACACAGCTCAGTGCTTAATGGGAGTTTGCTATTATTATTATTTAGATTTGATGAAATGAAATCTTTCTCCATTGGGATTCCACAGAAATGAAATTGCTGCCAGACTGTTGGTTATACTCTTTTAAAAGTCATAGAGAGATGAAAATACTAATGACAGAAAAAAAAGGAAGCACTTTCTAAGCAAATACTTGGTGCATAGCTTTGTCTTTGCCATCTCATTTTGGGCTCTGTCTCTAAGGGCTATGGAACCCAAGAAAGAGGGGAAGTGCTAGTGAAATGCCTGTTCTCTTCCACTATGTTTTACCACTATTGCAAAAAGAAGGCTGTACCAAAACGTAGCTCAGAATCTGAGGAGTCAATGGAACTGAGAAGCAGAGTATGAAATTGGGAATGAGACCCAAAAGCAGACTGGGACTCAGGGCAGGGATCCACAAAGGATGGGTTCAGTTGGGAAGAGGACAGAAGCCAGTGAGGGGGGCAGGACTGACAAGTCTGGTGACCAGTGGAAAGAGGGCTGTGTCCTGATAATTGAAATCAGAAGTGTTTCCACTTAAAACCATAAGATGCAGATCTTCCCAGAAATGGAAAGGTGAGAGATAGAAGACCCTCAAAACAAACGTTACTCTTCAAAAACATAATGCCATGGAAAAGCACAAGGTTAAGAAACCAGTAATCAAGATTAGCTAAGGTCAGGAAACCAGTCATGGTGATTAGCTAAAGTCAAGAAACCAGTGATCTAGATTAACGAAGGTCAAGAAACAAATAATGTAGATTAGTCAAGGCAAGGTGTGCAGTAAAATCTCAATGACTCGGGTGGGGCAGAATGACTAGTGTGAAGAATCCAGGTAAACAATCTAGAACATGAACAGAAAGGATTTGATGATAATGGCCAATCTGTCTTATGTTTCTGCCCTTAGGTTAAACACTGAATGCAAGGTTTCAAGGACAAGTAGGGAAAGGTAAATATTTGTGAGACATTTCACCTCGCCCTAGTTCTGTGTGAATTAAGAGTGCTGGTGAACCCAATAAGGGATAATTAATGTTAACAGCCAGATGGAACTATATTAGATATGACTTGGCTTCTTTTGAGGATCTATATATCCAAAAATGAAATAAAAATAAATACTTGATATAGCAACACATACACCATGAAAAAGATTATGACATAAATTGACTGTGGCTAAATTAAACAAATACAGCTAATTGTGTTTCATTATGTTCTAAAGGAAATCTACAGAAATGTGATTATCTTTTGGGCTTCCAGGTCTCTCCTCAATAGTTCATTAATTGGAATGACTTGGGTCATGCCCAGGTCCCTCTCTCTTTTGATCCATTGTCTTCTCCTGTTTCTGTTGCTTTCTTTTACCATAATAGCTAGATAATTTTATTGTCCTTTGAAGTTTTAGTGTTCTTGTTGCTTGCTATTCATGTTGCCAGAGCCTTTGTTGTGACTTCAGTTGGGCTTTGCTAATCCTTATTGCACTTTTTTATATGTTCATTAAGTTGTATTTTTTTGTTTTCATAAGTATTTATTATTGTTGTGTCTTTCAAACTGGAGCACAGGGGTACAAGCACCTTTTACCCAGAGTTGTGTCAAAATCGACAAAGAGCAGAATATTGGCAGCAATGAGAATGTCTTAAAGGTGTGTAACATTAAACCAGGATGTCTTCAAAAACTAGGTCCCTTATCCAACTAAGTCAAGTGAAGAGTTGGAATCAGACATATAAATAGAGCAATCACAGGAACTGATGTGTGACTTGTTAACAAAGATAACAAAAAATGATTAACTTCTTTTGGATATTAGGATCAAGTACTTCCTTTTTTAAAAAAATTGTTGTTCAATTACAGTTGTCTGCGTTCCCACCCACCGCTCCCCCCACCCTAGCCAAATCCCCCTCCCTCCCTTGTTTCCACCCATTCCCTTGCTTTTGTCCATGTGTTCTTTACAGTCATTCCTGAAAACCCTTCCCCCCATTATCCCTTCCCATCTTACCTCTGGTTACTGTCAGATTGTTCTTACTTTTAGTGTCTCTGGTTATATTTTGCTTGCTTTTTTCTTTTGTTGATTATGTTCCGGTTAAAGGTGAGATCACATGGTATTTGTCCTTCACTGCCTGGCTTATTTCACTTAGCATAATGCTCTCCAGTTCCATCCATGCTGTTGCAAAGGATAGGAGCTCCTTCTTTCTCTTTGCTGCATAGAATTCCATTGTGTAAATGTACCGTAGTTTTTTGATCCATTCATTGACTGATGGGCACTTAGGCTGCTTCCAACACTTGGCTATTGGAAATTGTGCTGCTATGAACACTGGGGTGCATAGGTTCTTTTGGATTGGTGTTTCAGGGTTCTTAGGATATACTGTAATTTTTGGACTATAAGACTCACTACCCTGCCTCTCAAATTTGGGAGGAAAATGCAGCGGTGACCCTGCTCCTGCCTCCTGTGACCCCGCTCCACCACTGCCCCCCACCCCACAGTGAGTCAGGTAAGCTACATTTGGACTATAAGATGCACCCACCTTTTCCTCTCAAATTTGGGGGAATAAAGGTACATCTTATAGTCCAAAAAACATGGTAGTCCCAGCAGTGGAATTGCTGGGTCAAAAGGCAGTTCTATTTTTAGTTTTCTGAGGAAATTCCATATTGTTCTCCACAGTGGCTGTACCAGTCTGCATTCCCACCAACAGTGCACTAGGGTTCCCTTTTCTCCACATCCTCTCCAACACTTGTTTGTTGATTTGTTTATGATGGCCATTCTCACCAGTGTGAAGTAGTATCTCATTGTGGTTTTAATTTGCATCTCTCTGATGGCTAGTGATGCTGAGCATCTTTTCATATGACTCTGGGCCCTCTGTATGTCCTCCTTGGAGAAGTGTCTGTTCAAGTCTTTTGCCCATTTTTTAACTGTTTTTTTTTTTTCTTCCTGGAGTGGAGTCATGTGAGTTCTTTATGTATTTTGGAGATCAAACCCTTGTCCGAAGTGCCATTGGCAAATATGTTTTCCCATATAGTTGGTTCTCTTTTCATTTTAATGCTGTTTTCTTTAGCCATGCAGAAGCTTTTTAATTTGATGAGGTCCTATTTGTTTATTCTTTCATTTATGTCCCTTGCTTTAGGGGACATATTAGTGATGTTGCTGTGTGAAATGTCTGAGATTTTCCTGCTAATGTTTTCCTCCAGGGCTTTTATGGTATCATGAGTTATATTTGAGTCTTTTATCCACTTGAATTTATTTTTGTGTATATTGTAAGTTGGGCATTGAATTTCTTTTTTTTTGCATGTAGCTGTCTAGATCTCCCAACACCATTTGTTGAAGAGGCTATTTTTACTCCATTTTATGCTTCTTAACCCTTTGTTGAATATTAATTGACCATTGAGACTTGGGTTTATTTCTGGGCTGTCTGTTCTGTTCCATTGGTCTATGTGTCTGTTCTTATGCCAGTACCAGGCTGTTTTGATTACAGTGGCCTTGTAATACAGTTTGATAGGTATTGTGATCCCTCCTACTTTGTTCTTCTTTCTCAAAATTGCTGCAGCTATTCAGGGTCATTTATGGTTCCATATAAATTTCTGAAATGTTTGTTCTGTATCTATGAAATATGTCATTGGTACTTTAATAGGGATTGCACTGAATCTATATTCTTGTACTAAATCCTATGCAACAGATATTTTTATTTTTCTTTAACAGAAACATTATTGGAGGTCCAAAGAAGTTCAATACTTAACTAAAATGTTATAGGGCCAATGATTCAGATGCTGGTTCATCTGATTCCAAAGCTTATCATTTTCCTCCAATTCCATATTGTCCTGGATGGACGAGAGGTAGAGAGAAGGCATTATACATGGAAGAATTCATGTATCAGAGTTCAAGCACACTTGGAGGAGATTTTGAGATTGTCAGGCTTCCTTCATGGGAATGATAAGTATATTTTAAGAGGAAAAATCAGAGTGTATAGTCAAGATGTTTAGGGAGTGTTAAGATAAGAGAAGTACCATATGGAAGCAGGCTAGAAACTAAGAAATTAGGGAGCCCAGAAGAGCTGAACTAGGCTCTTGAGACTAGAGGTTGGATATCAAAGACCTTCCAATCTGAGTATTTGTGTCCCTTTAGCCTAAACCAATCATGGTAATCCTGCTTCCTCTTGCCTGAGATGGTAATTTCATGATCTTCCCTTAGAGATGAATATGTGACCTAATGAATATGTTTTGGCTAATGAAATCTTAAGGGCAATCTATCTGCTGAAGTGAGGGGCTTCAGGGAAAGATGTCCCAGCCTGATAAAAAGAAGGAAAATTTTAAGAAAGCCTCCCAACCCCTGCCTTCCTGTTTGGGACATTGTCCTATAAGTATGTGGCAGCCAGTTTGTGACCATGAAAGGGAAAGTAGGAGCATTTGTATATCCTTCATATATTGTTGATAGTTTGGGAAGTACTTTTAAATACTTAGTTTAACTTAATGCTTAAATAATTCTGTGATCTGGTTATTATATGTGCTCTGGAAGGATCTAAAATCTTTAGATTCAACCAAAGTGACACCAGATGATGAAAATAAAGTTACCCAATGTTTCCAGATGGTTTTCTAACTAATCTTTTATGGCGCTCTGAAATAGCTTCCAATGTTGCTTAAAATGAGCTCCTGAAAGAAGCTTTGGACTTTAGACCCCCAGGATGTTTCAAAGAAAATCAATTAATGGTCTAAAGCACAGGTTTGTGTTTTGTTCAGAACAGAATATTGGAATGGTTAAAGGCAAAAAAGTAGTCAGGCAAAACTATAAAGACTACACAAGCATTTGTTGACACAATTTAGGGGCCAATTACTGAGGAAATGCCAAAGGCTCAACACAGCTTCAGAAACTAGTTGGAGCACAGACCTTGGGAGTCATTTATCATAGAGATTTTATTATTATTCATTTGGAGAAATTTCAACATAGAGTTTCAAAGCAAATTCATAGCAGCTTTAAATCATGGGGCTCATATTTCTACCTTCTGAATACAAAAAATTTTATTGTTAGGTGTTAAAGTAAAAGAGTCAATGAAAGTACTAATCATAGTACATAAATCCTGTAAAGCAACATTAACCTTAAAATCATAGCACTTATGAATAAAGTGAAATATAGCAGTGTTATATTTAATCAGTGCTTATCATGTACCAGAAATTGTGTATTACATGACCTAATTTGACTTAACATCCTTATGAGATAAGATTATCAGTAATCTATAAAAGTGAGTACATCATAAATTTAATAAAATGAAACCAGTTTTCAGTGTACAATAGACTAGACTATCATCATCCTGAATCATTACTCTCTCTATATGGAAACAAAAGATGCAAACTATTCAGTTAATTCAATTTTTAAAATTGAGTCAAATGACCTTGTTTTATTCCTTGCTGAAAAACCTACTTGCTGAGTAACTAAATTAAAAAAAAAGCCACCTTTAATTATTTTGAGATTGTACATTTGAAAGGATCTCAAACGAGCTGGTTAAATATATTTGGTTTGGGGGCATCTGATATCATTATCCTCCTACTTTATACTTGATGAGAGCAGTTTATGAGTTGCCTGATTAAATTATCCCAAAATCCTATGAGGTATGAATTATTCACATTTTACATATGAGAAACAAGAAGTTCAGAAATGTTCACATAATGTCAAATTTTCAAAGTGAGAAAATTGCAATGGCAGGCCCCAAGTCCAAGTGGGTCTTTCTCCAAAGCCCATGTCTATCTAGTACTTCTCACTGTTACCACTGCATGATTTTTATTTTAACAGATGATATGAAGACATTCCTTTGAATTTGAAACCACAAAATGAACTGCTTCACTATCATACGGTCTGTAAGACAATTTTTCTTATATGAGAATTGTATGTATTTCCTATTTTTTCCTTTAGGGAACTGCATAAGAAGCAAAGAAAAAAGCTGTGCTGTAATTTTCAAGTGATAATGCATGAATCATGCCATGGCTACATCTACTACATGTATCTACTGCACACTCACTGGTAGCATCATTTTGATTTTTTTTATTGTATTTTTCCCATTACCATTTAGTCCCCTTATATCCCTCCTCTACCTCCCCCACAAAATTACCACACTGTTGTCCATGTCCATGAGTCCTTTTCCCTTTTTGCTCAATCCCTCCCCCCTTAGCTGTCATCCTGTTCTTTCTCTATAAGTTTGTCTCTATTTTGATTGTTAGTGCAGTTTGTTCACTACACTCCACATATGAGTGAAATCATATGGCATTTGTCTTTATCTGACTTTCACTTATTTCACTTAGAATAATGGGCAAAAGATATGAATATACACTTCTCCAAAGAGGACATACAGATGGCAATAGGCATATGAAAAGATGCTCAACATCACTAACTGTCAGAGAAACGCAAATCACGACCACAATGAGATATCATCTCACATCTATCAGAATGGCTATCATCAACAAATCAACAAACAAGTGCTGGCAAGGATGTAGAGAAAGGGGAACCCTTTTGCACTGTTGGTGGGAATGCAGACTGTTGCAGCCACTGTGGAAAGCAGTATGGGGATACCTGAAAAAGTTCAACATGGACCTGCCTTTTTACCCAGCCATCCCACTTCTGGGAATATATCCAAAGGAATCCAAAACACTAATTCCAAAGAACATAAGCACTGCTATGTTCATTGAAACATTATGCACAATTTCCAAGATATGGAAGCACCCCAAGTGTCCATCAGTAGATGAGTGGATAAAACAACTATGGGACATTTACACAATGGAGTTCTACTCAATTGTAAAAAAAGAAGAAGAAAATTTTGCCTTTTGCAACAGTATAGATGGACCTTGAAATCATTTTGATTTTTAAAGTCCAGCTCTCAAGTCCTCTTTCTATGCTCTGTAATGACTCAATTGGTTATCAATAGAAAGGCCTAATGCTTACCACTCTCTTCCCAACCCCCCCAAAATCAAACCTAGCATTATTGTTTGAATAGGCAGATGTAAGCAGGCATAGTATTAGTCAAGTTGGACATTAATTTTAATAAAAATAAAGTGATTTGATGGGCATTGGCTTAAGACAAGTTTGAATTCTGCCCTGCCTCTTGATGACTCATTGGAAGGTTACTTAAAATCTCTGAGCTTCAATTCTATTATCTAGAACTGTTTCCCAAATTGTATTTCTGAAATTTCCAATCCATTTAAGGAAAAACATTTTTGTAAGATGCATTAAAATGAATCACCAGGAAAATGAAATAGAAAACACAAATTCATAAAATATACACCCATTTTTAAGAGTATTTAACAGGTATAAAAATCACTCTAATTATTAGAAGTTTCTAAACAGCTACTCTCATGTTTCTCTACCATTTCTCATGTTGCTGTAGGCTGGAAAAAAAGAATTTACAACTTGTGACCAGTCCAAAACCTGCATTTTGAATAACACTGATCTTTAAAAGTAAGGATAAAAATATCTTTAATCATTGACATGTTGTTGTTAGAATTCAATGCATAATGAATGTGAAATGCATAGAAAAGTGCCTGGTACATACAAAACATATGAAAATTCTACTCTCTTTGATAAAACTAAACCCAGAACCTCCAAGGAAATAGCACCAGATAGAGAATTTCCAGGAGAAAGTGAGTGAGGTAAAGCTACTAACTAAGGACACTTGACCTTGTCCCCCAACTTTACCTTCCTGCCGGCATTTTCTTTTTGCTTTTTCTCTCATCCCCACTCTAGTTCTCTCTGTCTATTCTATCTCTGATACCAACATGACATTGGCTTCATGGTGGGTTGAAATTCCTTCCCATGCAAAGTCAGAAACAGAGTATAAGCTATATCAACAACCCAGTTTACAAAGTGTAAAGTTCTGGTCCCAACCCAACCTGTCTGCTCTTTGGTTGCAAAGCCCTTTGGCACAGAGGTTCTTGAGTCAGACTGGTGATCACCCAGCTCTATTATTTAACTGTTATTTGTCTTTGGCAAGTCACTTAACAGCTCTGGGCTTCAATTTCCTCACATATACAATGGAGAAAAAGCTGGAGGAGTTGTTATGAAGATTAAATGAGTTAATATGTATATCAAGAGCTTAGTATAGTACCTGGACCATAATAAGCAAACTACTCAGTAAGTGTCAGCTGTTACCATCATTGCCATCACCACCATCATCACATGGAAACTCCTGAGCCTTCACTTCTCAGCTCTTAGTTCAGCTCTCAGCTCTCAGCTCTTAGTTTCCACATAGCAGAAGTCATTCTGAATGGACCCTAGAGAAACACCCTCCTACACAAAAGCTCCTGCCTAGGAGAGAACCTATCCTATCGCTTCCCTGACTGGTCTCACTCTTAGATTTACTTTCTCCTTGGAGATATCCTCCTTTTCTAGAGTGACTGGTGCAGGAATGATCTCATCTTTTAAGTGAGAATCCTTCCCCTACTATTTTGGATGGAGCTTACTTATGTAGGGTTACAGTCTATCTTAGCAAAAATCCCTACTGTCAATTTCATATAACTTGCAGCACAACTTATACTATGTTTTGATATCCAGAAACCATTTCCTCACTGTAGGTTTTGTGTCAATTATCCAATGCCACAATAAAATACTGTATAACTAACCATCACATACCACACAACAATAAACATTTATTATTCCTGCATTTGGGAGGTGTATTCAGAAGCTTTGCTGGTCTTGCCTTAGCTAAACATTCTTCTGGTCTTTGTTGGACTTGGCTATTATGTATGAGGGTTGGCTGGTTGTAGACTGATTTAGGATGGTCTTAGCTGGGATGACTGGGGTGACTTAGCTCCGTTCTATGTGTCTTTTATCTGCCAGCAGGCTAACAGACATATTCTCATGGCTGTGGCAAAGTACAAGAACAAGGAGAAACTCAATCACTTTTCAGGTCTCTGCTGGTGTCACATATGTTTACAACCCATTGACCAAAGTAGGTCACAAGGCTGAGCCCAGTGTAGGAGTGGGATAGCACTACAAAGTAACAAGAAATCAGTATGGGTAGTGTGCTCATTAAATCTTAGTTCTGCCCTTCATTTCCTTATATTCCTGTCCAACCAGATCAGGGAAACCACTTGCTGATTCATATTACCAAATCAGGGCCTACGTCAAGCCAAGATTTTACTGACTCCAGGATTTGATCCTTTGGTTTGTTTTAATAGAATCTGTAGGGTACTTTTTCTTTTCTTCCTTTTCCCCATTAGGCAGAAAAGTAGCAAAAGAAAACAGATTCATTCTTAATAATGAATATCTGAACATTTCATTCCATAATCTCTAGGATGACTTATCATTCCTATTGGGACCAGTCTTTGTCCCAAGGAATTGATATAGAGGCATCTGATTAAGATAACTCAGATCACTGGAGAGAAATAGGGAGGAGCTATAGGTTGGGTTTGTGGGGGTAATTATGGGCAGTCTAGGATGGGATTGGCTGAGAAGCGGGAGAAGCTGAAAACCTCCAGAGCCAATGGTAATAAAAAGAGGGCTGGCTCTCTGACTCAGAGAGAGCTCTCTGGCTCCTTAGCTTGTTCTGTTTTAGGCTTGTTCTCAGGCTGTCTTCCTTGAGGATGCCTGGGTGATTGTGCTATAGCTGCCTACATTTCCCAATGGATGGTATTTTGTATGGGAACTCTGGGCACAGCCTAGGGTCAGCTGGCCTGGCAGAGGTTTATTCTTTGAGAGTTCTATAGGAAATGGGCTCTGAGACAGAAGCCTGCCATTCTTCCAAAATTGTGTGGTTTCCTATATTATGTTGTTTTTAGTTTGTAAACTAACCCTGTAGAAACAAGATAACTAAAACTCACAGGAAAAAAAATAGGAGAACTCAGGTGTTGGAGTTTAGCCTTAATTGATAGGCTTAAGTGATTAAAGCCATGACTTGATAGGCTTAAGTAACTGCTTTTGAATAAAGACACCTTTCCTTTATCACCAAATTTTGCCTCTGGAATTTTTGTCTGGAGGGTGGCAGCAGACAGCAGAACCCCAAGTACCATTTAGTTACAGAATTATGCTGGCCTCACAAGTGACCTTAACATTCAAGGAATAATATTCAAATGGCCACTTATTAGAGTTGAATACTTTTCTCATTAACTTGTAAAATATGAAATGAGTTTTCCTACTGGGGGAGGATATTTCCTCCCTCTTGGGAGATTTCCTATGTTAAGAATTTTATATTTTTCTCACAAATAAAAATTAATAATACTGTATTTTTCCTTTTTGATGATGTTTCCTAACTAGGTAGAAAATTAATGTTTCCATGTCTTGAGGGACAAAATTATTTCCACTTGCATGAAACTTCCTAGGTGATATCTTGGCCAAAGGGAAGTATGAAGTCCTTCTATATCAGCGAATACTTCTGTATTAGTGATTTTGTGGGAGGGTTCCCAGAAAGCATCAGGTATTTTAGAAAGGGTCCCTTCCCAATTTAAGGACAAAATCAGAATCTCCTCAGTCCCCTGGCAACAAAGGAGCTACTTGGGCATACGTATGATTGTGCATGGAGAAAAGGTGGGGCAATGAGAGAAGACAGGTCTTTGTTGGGACTCTAGCTTACAGTTGCTTTGGGCTCATTATTGTTGTGTCACATCAACAGAAGTGTGTAATGGTGGAATCCCGGTGTTGCATAGGGTCTCTCCCACTCTTTCCCATATTTATGTCACTGACCTCATATCCTTGCATAAAACTTGGATTCTGGGGTCAGACAGACTTTGGTCAGTATTTTAACCAAGCCACTCACAAGCTCTGCAACCTTGAACTTTGAACTGATTTCTATAAACTTGAGGCTACTCATATGTAAAATGATCATGTGTTTCTTACACCTATAGTGATATGTGCCATACAGAAAATCACTAAATAATAAATTGCCTGCCATCCCTATTTCATCTCCTCTCCTTCTCTCTGTCTTCCAACTTTCATCCTTTTTTTTTTGTCATCTTAGCCTCAAGCTTCATAGGCATTGCTCATCTAAAAGGGGAGAGAGAGAGAGAGAGAGAGAGAGGGAGAGGGAGAGGGAGAGAGAGTGCACAGATATGACTAAAACTAGTTAAATCTTGAATTTGAAGCTGAATTCTTTTACAAATGTAGCTGAAGGAAAGCAGTAATGTTGCTTGAAGTGAAGAGACACCAATAGAAAGAAAGAGTGGGGGTCTCATCCTGAGGAGAAGGGGAAGGGTGAAATTTTTAGTGTTGCCCTGGCATAAAGTCCAGGCTTTCGGTGAGAAAGGAAGACTGAAATTACTTTGATTTTCATGTAAATTGTCATTTGACTTTGATTTTGAAAGAATGTCACCATGCCAAATTCTGAAGTTCAGGTTTTTGGGGAGGTCTATGGGGGTTCAGGCTGTGAGGAAGAATAGATGAAAAAAGAGTAGATTTCATTCTGGGAGGAGCGTGTGGGTGGGGGTCAATATAGGAACAGGGAATTTTCTTTTCTTCCCTGCCTTAAGGAATTCAGGTTTAAAAAACAAGTCTTAAAGAAGCTGACAGAAGACTGTTCTTAATTCCCTCAGTTCTGTGCTAGTTATAATCACTGGAAAGAAAATGGGATTGAAGAATGTCTGGTAAAACATGCACTAGAAACCTTTTATTATCATATTTGTGGCTTCTGAGTTATGGCTTTAATGCCATTTTTTTTAAGATGTTGCTCACTGAAAGGAATTGTGTTTAATTTCAAATTAAATAAAAACTTATACCAAATATTTTTCTCCCTTCAATTAATTTTCCATTTAAGTATATGATTTCCTTGCTTAGAAAACCTATGCCCTGAGAGGGATGCATAGTTTAAATATTTTCACACTTGAAGGTGTATATTAATTATGTAAAATAATACTAAGATAAAAAGCAGTGCATTGTAGGAGCAGGAAACCCCGCAAATGTTCTGGTCCCAGTTGGTCACAATTGGCTGCGTGACCTTGAGTGAAGTCGTTAATGTGTCTGAGCCCTAATTTCTTTATTTGAATTACATGCTGTGTAAAGGTCCTTTCAGTTCTAAAAATTTTTATCATAATCAGTCTTGAAGTGAATAAAACACCTAAAACAAAGTACAGGCTCTTTCAGCTCTAAACTGATCAAAATAAGTCTTAAGGTAAATATAACACACCTAAAACAAAGTTAACATGAAATATGTTAAGTTCATCCACTTTTTAGAGTCTGTGGACCTTAATCCTCTAAACAAATCCATTTCTCCAAACTCCAATTTTGTCATCTAAAAAACAGAAATTATAATAGTGTATATCCTATTAGGCTTGTTAGGTTAACGTGAGAAAATGTTTTTAAAGACCTTAGCACAGTGACTGGCACTTAGAGGGTCCATCCAAGCATGTAAGTTAAAGAAAATGAAAAAATGCTGCTATGATTTGGAGACAGTGGTCTGGGACTTTATTTGAGGCACTGTGGGCCTCCCCGTATGTTTAGATGAACAATGTAAAGCTTAGTTAGCCAGCCCAGGATGATGGTGATGATGGTAGCAGCCAAATAGGCTCTGTTCAAAGTGTTCTATCTGTATTAACTCATTAAATCCTACCAACCCTATGAGGTAGGTAAAGTTATCCCTGTTTCATAGATGCGGAATCTAAGACACAGAGAGGTTAAGTGACTTTCCCAATGCCACACAGCTAGTAAAAAACACCCTCTGCTTTAGTCAGTGAAATTGGAAACTGACAATGTTCCTGAAGCATCTGGGAGAGAGGAAACAGAAAATTACTTCCATTGTAGCCTTTTTGGTTCTCCAAGGATGCTCAGAATGTTGGTTGATTCAATGATACATAAGCCTGAGTCATCCCAAAAAGTTTCATGCCTGTATCTAGAAGTTCTTCACACCTGGCACTAATGAACATGCAAAAGATCTCAACATTTGTCCAGTGACATTGAGTGATGCTGCCCCCCACATGGTGATTGTGAGTGGGACTGGGCTGTGGTGTCAGCAAGCAGGTGCTGAAGATTATTAATGAAGATGGCATACAGATTATAGCAATTTGCTGAATTTTATGATGGGATTCGCCAAGGGTGTAAAACCTTTTCCAGTTGGCTCACTTATCTACAGAGCTAATAGGAGGGCTTGATGTGAAGAACTAGAAGCATGGAAAGTATTAAATATAAACTGCAGTAGAGTTACCCCCATGTTGGAGAACCAACTCAGAATGCTAATGAATAAGGTTTCTGTGATGCTGTTTATGAAAGAAAATTTTAGGAGACAAAATAGGGACTCAGAAGACCAATTATGATTAAAGAGTATTAGATAGATTGAGACATTGTTTTTTCTCAATGTCTCAATCTATCTAGCTACGGATTTAAAACTATGGGAAGTTGGCTACGAATTTAAAACTATGTCCACCTGGATGTATGTGTAAGTGAAAAAGTGAACTTGTTCAAGGATTGGATGTGGTTAAGAAAGATAAAGAAAATGGTGAATTGCTTTCTATACCAAAAGGAGAAATTTATTTATGCAAATACACGGGAGCTGAACTACTGAAAAATGGTTTAATAGCATTGGAACAACTTGTGATTTATTCTAGGGAAATAGAATGGAGAGGAAAAAATCTTCTTATTCTGTTCTGCTTTGTATACTTCACAAGGTCGTGCCAAATGTATATGTTAATTTTTCTGCCCATGTTTACAATAAGCATATTCGAGTTCAATGAAATACATATATTTGCTAAATGGGAAAACAAGACAAGCAGAAAGAATAAAAAATCGACCTTATCACTTTTTGCAAAATTTTTCAGGCTTAAGAAGGAAAAATTGCCGCATAGGAATTTCTAAAACCTTAAGATTCTTATTTGTTTATAGCCATCTCTGTTCAGCTTTTTCTTGGTAATTTCTTCTACTAGTTCTAGTGCTTGAGAGGAAAGAATTTGCACTCAAAATTCCAAATTCTTAGCAGTCGAATTCAGACACCACCATTGTGTTAGGTGTACATCCACTTTTCATTTGGATTTAGAAGTTTGTTTCAAACCATAGTTCAATATTTTCTTGTATATTTGTTCTTATTTGTTCAGCCTGTATTTCTCATTTTCCAAAGGGACAGTGATTTCATAGGGCCATGTTTATGAGTGAGGATGGTCATCAAATGTGGCAAATTAAGCCCAATTTCCCTAACCCTTCAGTAAGAAGAATATTAAAGAAACAGGTTGTAGCAAAAGTAGATTTGTAGTTATTTCTATGGAAAAAGTACAATAATTAATAAATGACAACACAAGAATAAACTGTTTTGCACACTCACAACTGTAAACCTGCTTTTGCTCCACTCTGTATATCTAGGTGAACTGTATGATTTTTTGTTGCTTATGATTTGAATTAAAAAAATTTTTTTGTCCTTACCTGAAGACATTTTTCATTGCTTTTTAGAGAGAGAAGAGGGACAGAGGAAGGGAGAGAAAGAAACATTGATGTGGGAGAGAAGCATCAGTTGGCTGCCTCCCGTAGGTGCCCATATTGGGGATCACACACACTTTGGCTGTGGATCATCCATGTCTAGACTGGGGATCACTTCTACAACCTAGGTGTGTGCCCCAACTGGGAATCAAACCACAGCCCTTCGGTTACAGGATAACACTCCAACCAACTGAGCCACACTATCCAGGACTGAATTTCTTTTTAATGACAAATACTAATTTCTGGTAGTTTGAGCCTATCTAAGAGATATTAGTGGCTCTAAGGATGCTAAAATGCTTTTTATTTTCATCCTTACTCATTATTGAATAAGATTGCCTTTTCGCTGGAAGCAAAATGAGTAAATTTATACACTATTATTATGTGTGCACGAATACTATTATGGACGTAAACACACAGGGATCCAACTCTGCTCTTAATTATTCATGCTAGAGGGAGGGAGGCTGAGAAAATACAGATTTATACACTGTCCAAAACCCTTAAATATTTTAGTTTAGAATGTCTTGCTTGACTTACAGTTGGACCTGGAAATTTTATTAAAATGATGTATAAATATTTAAGTATTTATTAGGCACCTGCTGTATACAGAGTTGTAAGCACCAGGGGACATTATAGGATATACAAGGAATACCCAGTAAATCATTTGCTAAGATATCAAGGAAATCAAGAGGAGGGATAAACTTCTCATTTTTGATGCTATCTAGAGAAAGTAGGGCAATAATAGATCAACTCAAATTAAAAAATTACCAGACTAAAATTTTGGGGAGGAGACAAGGAGGTACAGAGCAAACTTCTTGGGTAAAATGCATCTTGACTCCAGAGCTGAACACACGATGGCTATAATTATAAGGAATGAAATAGCTTTCCAGACCTCCAGAAAATCACAGACCAGAAAGCTCAGGTAAAGTCACTGTTTTCCAGCTCCAGGACAGTTACTTGCTCAGGTCACAGTGTGTCACTTATAGAACAGAGGCTAAAAATACTGTTTTTCTGATCTCATGCAGTGAAGGTGTTGGGTCCTGGTCTTCTATAATTGAATTACATTGCATTTCTCTATAGAACAGTTTTAACAGCTATTTTGACTATGGTCATATAAGATACAACAGGTCAAATCAATTTCATCAATTTTATTGACTTTAGTAACTGGAGTTTAAAACTACATCCAAACACCAAGACAGCCAATGTCCCAGTCACATTAAACAACTTGCTATTCATCACATACTCCCCACATATTTTTTTTCTCAGACCTGGCATTCAGTTGGAATGCATCAGTATAATAGTACAAGCCATTAAAATATTAAAACATTCTGTTCTAGTAGGTACATAGTCACATCTCTAATAAACATCCTTCTCAAATGTCCTTAGCCACAGAGCCACCCAGACTTTTCCTCAGGAAATCTACACAATCCAATATTTAAGGGGATAAGCCAAGACACTTGAGGAACACGCTTCAGCACTATGGCCATTATTTATTCTGATTGGTCAGTGCTGGGGCCACCATTCCTTCAATTGGACGATGTTAGTACCACCATTCATTCTGGTTAGTCCATGCTGGGGCCAGCTTCATTCTGAATAGTCAGTGGCATACCAGTGGTTAAGTATTAAGTACTCCTACGTTTTTCCCATCTGTGTTTTTGTTCACAGACTTTCCTCTTCCTTGAATGTTCTTTTTCATTTCACCTGTTCACTTTTCATCTCATGTCTGTCACAGGACACTGGCTTACACCATTATCAGAGTTGATGAAGCAGTCTCTGTAAGGCTGTTGTCTCCACATCAGAGGTCGGAGCTTGAAGTCCTTGGGGCAGGCAGTCCAGAAGGCTGGCAGCCCAAACACAAGGAAAGATTGAACCCTTGTTTTTCTTGCCTCTCACCTTAATTATGAGTGTATCCTTCATACGTAAAAGTCCTTTATTACAGAGCTAAACATACACACCTGCTCATAAATCAGAAAAGCTAACTGGGTGCATGGGAAAGTCAAGCAATTGCATGTCCAGCTGCTGCTGTACTTCACCAACAAGGTGATTAAGCAACATGTGAGCAAAATGGCTGCTGCCTCCCTCTACTTTCAGCAAGAATCTGTCTGTGGCCCACCGTAAATATAAACATAGATGAAAGAGAATTCTGGGGAATGCAGTGCAGCCTAGCCAAGTTGACATGTTACAAATCCATCACAATTTGGTATCATGGCTTAAGTCAAGTTCCATCTCCTCCTTGTATCCCTCTTTCATCTCACCAGGCTGGAAGTTCTCACACCTTTCTCTGAGTCCCCAAAGCCCTCTACCAAAATTACATGGCTGCATTTCATATAATATATTAACACAGTTAATATAATAGCAGCCTAAGATTTAAGCCCCACAACTGTCTGAATGAAAAGTCCATGTGCTCCTACCATCTGTATTGCCTTCTAGTTCAGTGGTTTTTGAATTGTAAATCATAACCTATTAGTGCATAGTGAAGTCAGTTAAGTGTGTCCAAATCAGCATTTAAAACACTAGAGTAGAGCTGAATGAAAGGAAAGGAGAGGGAAAGAAAGAGAAGAAAAGGTACTAGAAAATATTATGCATCATACTTAGTGACAATAAGCATGGCTCAGTGAAATTTTTACTTCAGTTATGTACATATGTATGTGTGATGTGTTTGTGTGTGTTAGGATGGAAAATGCATTTCTTACTTTGGTTGCCATCAAACGCATTTGAAAACTTCTGCACTTGCTGCTCCATCTGTTCTCAAGGTCACTGCCAACAGGTGGTGGTTTTAGCAATAGTTTACCCTCATTGTACACACTTTCTTCTGGCCTTAACTACTTAGAAAAGGGTGATCATAATTCTTGATACACTTTCTAGTGTCCTTTCTACTAAAATAAAATTATTAAAGAAAACCGTATGCAACTGGTTAACTTGATCTCAATTTACTAACTGTGTGATCTTTGGCAAGTTACTTAACCTTTCTAAGGTTAGCCTGAATTTTACTTTCTCCATTTTTTTTGGTGGGGTACTTACATGCTCACTTATATTGCAAGGACTGAATGAGATTATTTGAACTTTAGAACAGTGCCTGGCATAGTAATCATGAAATAAGTGCCAGCTATTACTAAGTTATCTACATAGACCGGAGGAATCTTAACTGAGAGTCTCATATGTAAGGGAATAAACGGGTAAGAAGGGAAATTCTTTTTTGGCCTTGAGCTCTTCAACCTCATGAAAACATAAATTAACAAAGTAGGTCTGTATTCTTTCAGTGCATTATTCATCAAACACTTATTGAATGCCTACTATGTGCCAGGGACTAGATCAATCTACAATAATAAAAGTGAAACCCAAATTTATAGATGCTTCTTAAAGCTGGGTATATTAGAAGGGTTGAGTGATAAATCACCCTGGCACCTTATTTTATGATTGTGGACAAGAGTGATCATCCCTTGACTCTTACACGTAAGCCGTCAAATGAATTGGAGCTATAATAGCCTCATTTTTTAAAGCCATGTCCACCTGGCATTCACTTGACTGGAACTAAGGTCCCCACTTCCCATTTTTATGCTTTGGTGCCTTCTCTGTGCGAGCCGTAATCATGAAGGCTGACCTTCTCTTTACCTCATCTTCTCTCCGCTGCTCAGGTCCCTCTTTTTCCCATTCTTCCTCTGCCTCCATCATTGACTCACCTCCTGTGTTCTGCCAGCTCAATTGCACCCTGAGCTGTGGACCAACATTTTTCTCCCTATGAGGGGTGAATTAGCCAGAATCATATATGGGTCTTTGAAGAAAAGCTGCAGTACCCATAGGGCGCTGGTTTCTAATTCTCTGCTACAAACCTTTGCTTTGGGAAGAAGGGAGCTTACCACACAAAAAATGCCTTTCCATACTTAAGGTGCATGTGCATAACAGCACTTCTTCCCAAAAGGCCATGGAAAAAAGCAGAATCTTAAAAATTTGGTTGACCTTAATTTAACATAAAAATGATGATATTTCAGCCTGTATTTACTGTCAAAAAGTCACAAGCAGTAATTTTTACATTTGTGTGCCCCTTTGTATTTTACAAAATATTTTCACATGCATTTTCTTTTACTTCACATCCATATCTTACACCTCCACTGCTTCACAAAACCAATGATAACAATTGTTTGATGATATTAGAACCCTGTGAAGTAGGCAGAGCAGGAGTTCTATCTTTATTTTTCAGACAAGGAAACTGAGACTCAGGGACATTGTATCTTGCCCACCATCACTTAGATCTTAAAGAGCAAAGTGAACACTGGAGTCTGAGGCTTGTGGCAGCCAGCAGCCAGGCAGATCAGTGCCTGAAGCCTGGAGATGTTCATACCATGGTTTGGGTCCAACCACACTACATCCAACAGACCAAGCCTTTTAGTACTGGAGCTCAGGCCACAAGCAAACCCAGACTGACAGAGAAACAGAACTTCTGGGTAGACTTTTCCAGGGAAGCTTTGGTAATTTGCAACAGCTGGACATTGTTTCTGTTAATGTTTGTCAGCATGACCATCACATAATTTCACAGTGGTGGCAGGGACTTAGTTCCAGAATCCTACATAATTAACGCACCTAGATTCCAGTTTCTCAGTGGCTTTGAGAGAACCCTATGAGCCTGCTCTTAAGCCTAGTGGGTCTCTAGATAAGATGTCCTTCCCCATCAGGAGGTACTGCCAGGCATTCAGCCATGATAACACCCTCCAGGACCCAACCTCATGACCCCTCTTCCATCAGTCATGGACGGTGACATGGGCAGCATCCCGATCACAAGTATCATGACCTTCCCTAGGTGGACTAAGGAGAGGCCAGCATGCCCTCCCCTGTGGTGACCCACCCTATAGCACTGACAGTGTGAACAAGGTGAACAGCATCCCAGTGGTGAAGGCTAGAGCTACCCATGTCATCATGAATTTTCTGATCACAAAGCAGACCCAGAAGAGCATTCAGTGTTCTAAGCAAAAAGCAAGGCTGAGAGATAGATGGTGACGGCATACCCCACAACGGCCCCCCACTGAGGAGATTCAGTACATAGCTTTGAGTGGCAGAAGCACACCACACACTGGTAAGCTACCAGGTGGAGAGATGACAAAAGAAGAGAGGCAGCCAGTGCACCCCAAGCAGCCTCCCCAAAGATTGGTACACTTATAGTTCTTCCACAGCCTTACCTGGCCCATTCCTAGTACCATGAATTCTAAAAGTAGGTGTAAGTACTCCAACTTATTGGATAAATGGAGCTTCTTTGAACAAAGACCCCTCCAGAAGTCTGATTCAGGTTTTATCATCCAGGCCTACAAAGGGGCCCAGAAGCCCTCTCCAGTTGAACTGACCCAGATTTAGGTCACGTGGGTGGCTGAGTACCCAGCAAAATTCAGGCCATCCAAGATGGACATCCCAGTGATAGAAGGGAAGAAACAACTGCCACAGGCCCATAATCTCAAACTTGAATGTGCTCATGCCTACTAGCCTCTGCAGCTCTTTCTATTCCAGGGACACTGGATAGTGTTTTATTCCCTTTTATCTTGGTATGAATATAATAAAGTTATATTAATTTTTTAAAATTTTTTAAACTTGTTAAACTAAAGCTAAAGCTGGAGACATTGGGGACAGTCAAAAATATTTGACTTTTCAGAAATATTAATGCAAAGGTTGTCCTTATTGTATGGAAGAAGCCTCTTTGTACAGCTTTAATCTAAAGTCAGGCTAAATCATCTTAGCAATGTGGGAGAGAACCTCATTATCTATTTTTATATAATTTGCCCTAAACAAGAACTCTGATCATTGTTTATTAGTTAAATACTGTTTGCCTTATTCCCAAACTGAGGCTTCTTGGTTTCTTTGCCACTGTCAGTGCTCCTACTAAGCATTGGCAAATCGTGGAGCAGAGATGCCCACTGACTAGTTTAGACCACCTAGGACCTTTCGATCTTGTGCTGGGGCTGCATGCTCTGGCCTTGCCAGGTAGGACTCTCCCTGCCCTGTTGTAGATAAAGTGGATCATTTTTCCAGAAGCCAGTTCTTTTTTAAAAATTTTATTCTTTTTATTGTTGTTGAAGTACAGTTGTCTGCATTTTCCCACCACCACTCTCTACCCCAGCCATCCCTACCTGCCTCCCCTGATCCCATTTCCCCCTTGATTTTGTCCATGTGTCCTTTATAGTTGTTCCTAGAAACCCTTCCTCCTTTTTTCCCCATTACCCCCTCTCACCTCCCCTCTGGGTACTGTCAGTTTGTTCTTAATTTCAAAGTCTCTAGTTATATTTTACTTGCTTGTTTGTTTTGTTGCTTAGGTTACACTTAAAGGTGAGATCATATTATATTTGTCTTTCACTGCCTGGATTATTTCACTTAGCATAATGCTCTCCAGTTTCATCCATGCTGTCACAAAGGGTAGGAGCTCCTTCTTTCTTTCTTCTGAGTAGTATTCCATCGTGTAAATGTACCATAGTTTTTTGATCCACTTATTTACTGATGGGCACTTAGGTTGCTTCCAGCATTTAGCTATTGTACATTGTGCTGCCATGAACATTGGGGGGCATAGGGTCTTTTGGATTGGTGTTTCAGGGTTCTTAGGGTATAATCCCAACAGTGGAATTGCCAGGTCAAAAGCCAGAAGCCAGTGCTTACTGTGGCAGCTCTTGGGCCAATGCTGTCAGAGGGATGCTTCTCTTTGATGTTTTACAACAGAGCAAACAGCAAACACCAGTCTCACATATCCTTTCTTTAAAGTGAAATTCCTTTAATTCTGATCTGGTTGAAAATTTGGTGTACTGGTTTAGTATAGACAAAAGGATGCTAAATTTTTTAAGGGAAACAAAATGGTAACTACAGTTAGATTATGCTCTTGAGGTTCATGTGAATCTAGTGTCACTGTATTTTAGTTTCCTTGTTCATTAAAGGGGAAGAAACTTTTTTTTCCCTGGAGAATGGAGGAAATTAAATTTTTTTCAACATAATGGCACATTCCCCCAAATGAGCCTCATACCTTTTTGCGCATGCATGCATTATTAAGGAACAAAATGAGGAAACTCCCTGTTTTATTTCTCCTTACTGTGTGTATGTTTAGTCATTTTCTTAAACATTGTCTCAAAGTTTTTCAGATATCCTGTCTATATAAGTAACTAATTTTTCCATAGGGAGACCCTGGAGTCTAAAATAATCAGAGCAGTTATTTATTTGTATCTTCTGTTAACGCGTTTATCTCTTACTTGTTCTGATAGTAAAACCCTTACTACTTTCTTAAAAAAAATAAAACAACCTAAAAATGTCTACTCCTATCCCAGCTTTTTATTTATCCACCATGTTTTCTATCAGAAAACAAAATTCACTGTTAAAATCTCACATCACTCCAACATAAATATTACTGTATCCATATTACAGATGAACAACTTTATCTCTTCAAATCTAAGATATGATTAACTATTATTTCATGTGCCAGTACACAGAAAACAATGACATCAATTACATTGTGGTATGTCATTAATCATGGCATACTCCTGATTTTGGAGATAGCAGAATGTGAAAATACATGTGTCTTAGAATTAATGAAAAAGAGTAACTGAAAATGCAGAGAAATGAAATAACTTTCTGAGAATTAGAAATGTATATATGTTTAACATGGTTAACGGAACTGCAGAAAAAGATGGCAGCGTCCTCTCTTTTTCCTGGAAAGGTGAAAACTGGCGGGCCTCAGGAAGCACAGCTGCAAGGTGATAAGGGGGTACTGAAGACTTCTCTTTTGATCTCTGAGGTAACAGCCCATGAAAAAACAATTGCTCTTGTTATGTATAATTCATGGGCTCAATTGGGACCATTTGTTTATTAATTCATTCAACAAAGAAGTACCCGTTCTATGCTGTGCACTTTTCTAAGCACCTGAGGATAGTGCACTGAATGAATAACAGGTACAGTTCCTGTCCACCTGGAGCCTACAGCCCAGGGGAACCAACCCTGAAATTACCATCCAGGTGCATGATTTTGTGTAAGTTACTTATACTTCTATTTGTTGATTTAACAAAATGTAATAGTTAACTTATGAGGCTGATGTATGTTACTACTTCCAGACTTTGCTTCGCACAGATGTTGGATCAAAAAAGAGAACTTCCTCAACAAAGAGGCAACAGCTCTACATCTCACAGAAGGAAGTAAGGAAGGTTTCCTGTTAGAATGGACCTTCCAGGCAAAATAAGACCCAGTTGGATTGCTTCTTCCAGAGAAAGGGTTGGAAAGTCCAGGAAAACATCCAAGTATTCTTTTTTCTTTTATTGTTGTTCAAGTACAGTTGTCTCTATTTTCTCGCCACGGCTTCCCCTCCCACCCCCCATCCCCTCTTTGTCTTCGTCCGTGGGTCCTTTATACATGTTCCTTGATGGCCCTTCCCCTTCTTTCCCCTATTATCCCCTTCCCCCCTTCCCCTCTGGTTACTGTCAGTTTGTTCTTTATGTCAATATTCTTAAAACCAGAGGTAAACATCATATAGACTTTCTAGAATCCCAAAATAAGAAAGAGTGAGTGTGTTGGAAAATGCTGTTTTATTGGCTAATGCATGTGCAGTCCTATTGAAGTTGCAAAATTGATGATTTCCAATCCTTCTTGGGAAAACATATATGCCTGTTTGCCTGGGCCTGCCTATGTGTATGCCTGCCTTCCTAACATTACTAAAATTTTTATCAAGTGGACGAGAACTTAGAATAGCCAAGACAATTCTGTAAAAGAACAAGGTTGGAGGGTTAATACATTTCCAGATTTGTTATAAAGCTACAGTAATCAAGATAATGTGATATTGGTATAAGGATAAGCATATAAATCAATAATCTGGAAATAAGCCCTTCATTTATAGTCAATTGAAAAGGATAGTCCATTTTACAAACTGTGTTGGACACTGGATATCTGTATGGGAGAAGAATTAACCTTGACCCTTACCTCACACATTACACAAAAAAATTATCTCAAACTGTTTCATGAACCTAATATAAAAATTCTAGGGGAAAAGTCCTTTATGACATTAGTTTAAACTTTAATAGAAAGGACATAAAACACCCAAACCATGAGAGGAAAAGTTGGTGCGTTGGACTTAATAATAATAAAAAATACTTCCATCAAAAGACACTGTTAAGAAAATGAAAAGATAAGTCATAAATCTGAAAAAATCCAAGCTATATAACAAACTCTGACAACTTAAAAGAAAAACAACACAATTTTAAAGGAAGGAGCAGACGATTTGGACACTTCTCAAAAGGATATATAAATGAGTTCTCATCGTGGTCAAGTCTCTCCATGAGGAAGTGCTACTTCCTGGTGATGCTCTCCAAAGACCTCATGCAGAAGCCCTTTGCCCGCTCGGCAGCAACAGGTGAGCCGAATCAGGGACCTTAACTGGAGACTGACCAGCTCCACACTTCGTAGAGTCTTCTGACTTTGCTTTGGCATATAGATTTCCTGTGGTCACAAAATCTCTCCATTATGCAAAAAACCTTGCTGGCTTTAGACAGATTTTGTAATAACCACAACCTCATAGATCCCAGGAGGTTTTGATCTCTTTTTCACTTCCTCTTTTTATGCTGTTTAAACTAGTAATTTAGAGAACTAGTAATCAGAAAACATTCTGAACCACAACCCGCTAATGAGAACCAAATTTATTAGATAATCCCCATGCCACTCCCCTCTCTCCCACTAGAATATAAGCTTAATGAGGGAAAATTTTTTGTCAAGTTCTTCACTGATTCATCCCCAGCACCTAGAGAAAAATGTTTAATACATAGCAGGTGCTTCATAAATATTTTTGAATATAAATAAATTTTATTGTGACATTTTGAAAGGGCCAAGATATATGGTTATTCTAATTTTTAAAATGAGTGTAATTTCTACCCTGCTCCAAATCTTCCCACATATCCATTATTTTAACATCTTAACAAATTTATCAGGGACAAATGACTTAAACGAGACAAAAGCTAACTTTTGTAATAATAATAATAGCAACTCTTTATGTAGCTCTATACCAACCTGTTTACCTTTATTAACTGATATCATCCTTACAATAACCCATGGGAGAAGTATTATTATACCCCATTATACAGGTGAGGAAAATGAGTCATGGAGAGTTTTAATAATTTGCCCATAGTGACACAACTAATTAAGTCACACGTTTGGGTTTGGACTCAGGATCTGCCTCCAAAATCTATGCTTTTAATCATTAGACCCATGCTTCTCAACCTTTAATGTGTACACAAATTATTGGGAGATATTTTTTAAAATGCAATTATAATTCAGCAGTTCTGATGTGGAGCCTAAGATTTTGCATTTCTAATAAGTTCCCCGGTGCTGCTGATGATCTGAGGACCACACTTTGATTAGGAAGGCATTGCACAAAACCACCTCTCTCGTAAACAGTTCATCTAGTAGGCAGTCCAGAGGAGTGTGGTAGTCCTGTTCCATACGATGATCTCCACATCTTCTTTCTTTGTGCCATTCACTAGGGATTGCCCTCATCTTCGTGGTCAAACATGAACAACTACTCCACATCCACATCCACATTCCAGTCTTTTGGAAAAAGAAAAGAGAAAGCAGAGAGCAAGCAGCTTCTTTAGAAGGGCATGGACAGAAGTTACACATTACTCCGCACACTGCTCATTGGCTAGACTAGTCAGAGGGTCTCCCCTGAGCTGCAAGGAAGGTGAGGAAATGTCATCCCCAACAGCACAGATGCTCAGGATGACATTTTATTCTATCACTAAAATAAAATTTTAAAAATAGATAAATGTAGATTGGTGAGACAACCAACAGTTTCTACCATCATGGATTTAAAACCTTTGCTTATTTCATCACACTTGTTATCTTTGTTCTTAGTTTGATCAAATAAGGATCTTCCATTTCACTCCATTTTCCACTCACCTGTGCACAAATTCCTTTGTGTCTAGAAAAACCCATTTTACCATGAAGTCATCTCCCTTACTTTGATTCCTTCAAAGCTCTGATAAATGGAAAGGTGGAGTCCATTCTTGCATAACCTAAAGATATGCAAGGTTCTCTACCTGAACCTTAAGGAAACTAAACGAAGTTGGAAATAGTGTCCTTAAATTGCTCTATTTTGATTAAATTTTATTTTTTTACTCTAACTGGAAATATTTGTACACAGCTTCTTGGTTGCTTATCTCTATCATAACTGGAGGAGGCCCTGAAGAAAATATTGTGAAGGTAATTCATTCTAAGTGCATGTGATTTGAATCAAGTTTAGGCAAAGACTGGGAAGCTGCCTTCTTTTTTATTGGAACATCTTAGCCTAAACCTAGCAAGTCAGAGACATTTGGATTAGGCAACTCACACAATGCACATATCCTGCCAGCAGTCACGGATGAGTTGGCTGGAAGGAAAGAATGCAGTGAGGATCTGCAGTAGTTAATACATCCAGTCACTTGTGCAGGTTGTAAGAAAGGGCTTAAGAGTCCAGCGTATCACTATGGAACCTGGATCTTTTTTAAAAGGATTTTACCTTCACAGTTGGGAAATATATTTGAGACTATTGCTCTGTTTATAAGCGTTTGAATTAAGCACAAAAGCAAAAGATAACCAAATAATAAACAGAGAAGCAAGTTGGGGTGAGGCAGAAATCATTACTATTGTGGCCTGGCACCAAAGTTCATAAACTTTGACTTTCTGAGACAAGTCTGCAAAATCTACCCAATAAAATAGATTGAAATAAATTGAACTAATTCTTTTTTTTTTTAGCAGCCAAAATGTAGCATCACTTCTAGATGGTCCTGGGAGTTATTTCTAATACCTGGTTTTCAAAAGATGAGGCCTGTCTGTAGACTGACAGAGGTTGTAGCTATTGAATTGGGCCTTGGCAGACAGCATTGCCCATCCATTTGTCTCAACCATCAGTAAGTACCACTGCAGGCTCAGTTGGTCTGGCTGATTGATTATAAAGACAGCCAAAATGAACAGCTCGACCATCTCACCATCTGATTTCTCCTCCATGTATTGACCCAGTCCAGGTTACATATGTTACAGTATTTGCAAAGCTGTCACTATCATAAAACACTTACTAGGCACTTGCTATGGACAGGGCCTCTACAAGAACCCGTTAAAATTAGAAACCAATGCACCTTGGCCTGTTTGAGCTTTGAAAATTTTTTTAAATGGGGAGATGAAAGTGGTTTGTTACATACCTACGCATTTACACAAACATGGTAGTAACAGCAATGACAAACGAGATAGCTCTGCTTGAGACTTCCCTTTGATATGATTAGCTGAGCAGTAACTGGGAATAAAAGCAGATGGAGAACAACCTCTAAGCATGTGTGTGTGTATTTTACTTTTAATCTCTCCTTATTTTTAAAATCTCAGAATGTGTGGAATGGAAACCAAACTCTGATGCCCTTTGTTACCCAAGAAGAAGTGCTGGCATCTGCTGGTAGAGGTGGGGACTGTTCCTTAGCACCAATTGTCTTGTTAACTCAGAAGATGACCTGGTCTGTCTGCAAACTGTGTGCATTTCAGACCCTTGACTGACTTATGATTAAAGCAAGATGGGTTGTTTGAAATTGTGAAGCCAGCAGTTTGCTTTGATTCATCTTTAAAGCCTTCAGTTCAATTCAGGATAAATCAGAGAGATCTTTCCCTGCACTAAATAAACTTCTAAGGATACTGATTGAGCTCCTCAGATGGGACACTATGGAATGCAGAAAACTCCAGGCCCATTAAATCACTGAGCACACTTAATTGAAATTATGATACTCTGGTCACCCGTGGCTAAACGAGGAGCAGAGGTTTAATGAGTTTACCAGGTTAAAAATGAGCCTGTGTCAGGCAGGAATCAGACTCATTAATTAGGACCCCACTTAAACTATTGAGTAGATTTACTTACCAGCAATACTTAAGTAGGGGGAGGAGGGAGGAGAGACTTGGTGACGGGGATGGCCACCTTTGCTCGTGGCCAATTATGAGCCACTAAATAAGAGTTAAGAGGAGACAGCAGTTAGTGAGCAGACCATTTAACCAATTTTTGCCACTAACCACAATAAACCTGAAAATCCTAAGTCCCTGCAGTTTTACTCTTGAACCTGATTGAGATGTAGTACAACGATCTTCTCCCCTCTATTTGAAGGACATTTGCAGACCATGGACATTCCCTAAAATGCCTGGCTCCTTTTAAAGCCACAGCTGGTATGGAGTGGGAACTTGGCAGTCTCCTTCGGAAAAGATGGACTTGCCTGAGTACCCAAGTCCCGCAGGGACATATAGAAAAAAACCCACTCTGTTTAGACAGTCATGGAAAGGAACTTCCGTTTCAATTACCAGCAATTAGTTGAGCACTAGTAACTCAGGGTATGGGCTTTGGAGAAGTATTGGCTCTGCCTCCTTCTGTGAGATCTTTGAGCCTCCATTTCTTCATCTCCAAAAAAAGAGCAAGAACAACCTAACTCAAAGGGGCATTGTGGGGATTCCACACAGAGATTGGGGTAAGGTGCTCAGTGCCCCGAATTACTAAGCATCCCTTAATCGAAGGTGATTGCTGTGGTCAGCCCTGTACAAGTCAAAATTTGCTCCTTTTCATATCTTGTTTCAACCCCATAAAGCAATGAACATGTAAAAGAAAAAGAATAGATGTAAAATGCCCTGGGGAGTTTAGTCTGAGGAACAGTTGCAGAGACTGAGGAGCAGTTCTTACGTGAAAAGGAGTCCTATTCCACAACCTTGCTTTGCTTTCTTTCACACCCTCCTCCTCCTCCCCGCTCCCCCACGGCCTCCTCCTCCTACTGCTGCCTCCATTTCCCTCTTCTCCCATATCCTTCCCCCTGCTTTTGTATCAGAAGAGCCTGGGTCTGCTAGTATTTTCTTATAAAGCACAGGCATCTTGTCCCTGATTCAGAGAATTTGCAAATGAAATTGTCATAGTCGAGCCTGCAATTTAATGTCTTATGCTTGTTTGTGACAACTCAATGCTGTGTTGAACATGCTAGTCTTTTGATTTGGGTGCCCTGACTTAAATTCAAAGAAAGGCAGCTGAGTTAGATGTGTATGATTTGACTGATCAGGACCCCTCCGTGTGCATGAAAGGAATGTGTGTAGAGAAAGACCGGTGCATCCACGGAGAGACTGCTGAGGGGATACATTGAGGTGAATCAAAGAGAAGTTGGATCTTTTTTCCCAAATGGAAATCTAACTAAATGACCCTTTAGTAACAGCAATTCAGAATGGTCTTCTGAAGACCCATAACTGTCACACTCACCATAACTATCGCCCCCCCCCGACACACACACCCATTTGAGCAGATTAATGAGGACAAATAGAAGTGAAATAAGGCTTCTGCCTTCCAGCTCACCTTCAGCCTCTTAACATGTAACCTACACATGTATTGTACTGGAGTCAACATTATGCCTCATGGGCCAATAAAAACAAAGGAACACTGAAACCAGAAACACTGTGTCCCATGTGGGATGCTTCAAAGGAACAAGACTGGTAAGAAATCGCATTTTTATCTTGAAACATACTCCTGTTAATGAGAAGAGCTGTATTACAAACTAGCCGTTCTTTCAGGTAGGGATTAAGCATTATTTCTAAATTGTATCTGTTCTGATAGCTCGAATTCATTCCTTCTCTTCAATTTCTTCACTCTTCTTTAAATGGTCTATTGTTTAAATTAATAGGAAAATGTGGTATTAGAATTAAACTCCTTGAGCAGGAATTTTTAAAATCATTTTTGTATTCCCAATTTCTAGCCCAGTATCTCACACCAAGTAGAACCTCAACATATTTATAAGTGAACATATAGTTAACTTGTGTTAGCCTTCATATATCAGTGAATAATATAGGCTAAATAACTTTTTAATTTTTTTTAATAAAAGGGAGCAGTACGTTTCTTTCTTGAGGTACTCATGAAACTGTGAAATGTTGGTAATACCATTTTATGTCTTGAGTTAGTCTCCCCCCAAAGGAAAAAATATATATTTTTTATTTATATTATATATATATAATATAAAAGTATATACACATATATACATATATATCAGCAGAGAATTATCTGCAAAATGATCTGATACTGAACAATCCCAGAGAAGAGGCACAAATGCACTCTCAAGTTTTCTTTCAGTCATTTTCTTGCCGGCAACTAGTAGTATGTTTAGGGTAGTTGCAGGGCTTGGAAGCACTGCATAAACTCTAAAACAATAAAGAAATGGCTTGAATTGTAGTAAAAAAAGAGAACTAATGAAAAGGGACATAAGAAATATAATGAAAATAAATAGTTCCTTTTCCAACTTCCCTCCAGGGAGCAGGCTATAAAAGATAGCTGGAATAGTAGACTCTGAAATAAAATTCTTCCAGGGTAGAAAGTAATTACTGGTGAGTATATGAAAGCCCAGGTTTAATTGTTCTTTTTAATACAGTGAAAGAAGGCATTCATCATACAACTTCAAATGAGTGCCCCATTAATGGGGCATACCTACCCCCAATAGAATACTATAAATTAATATTTTTATATATCCTGTAATTATTTTGTGAGTAGTGCATTTGTAGTGCATTGTACTTAGGGCTATGAGTTAAAAGCATTAATCAGGTAAATGTCATCATTTCAAATCTACCACAATTATTGATACCCCATTAAGCATTTTTTAATATTTTAATATTACAAGACCCTCATGAACATGACCACCATTTTCTTAAACTTCTTGAAAAAACAATTTCTAGTTTTAATTCACTCTCTGATATTGATTTCTAGATTTCTCTAGAAAGCTCATTTGGGGCCATTTGTTGGGTCTGACCAGGGGGCAAGACAGTGAATTATATTTACAACTTCACATTTCTGTTAGTTCATCAGTGCCTGGAGGCCATGCCATAAACACTCAGGACCTCATGCCCCAGTCACCGCAGCACAATAGGCTTCACCTTCCCTTATGTCTAATTTCTTCTCTGGAGTAAATAGGGACTTTGTGACACAGAGGACATCTTCCTGGACGCAGTGCCATATGGATATAAAGGGTGGCCTTAGGACACTCTACCCAACCTTGTTATAAATATCTTCTTACTTCTAAATACACAACTGACTAGGTGATTACGTTAGTGAGGTTAAATTAACAATGTAATATGCTGTTTACCCTTGTTTAGCTTTCCTTTCCTTTCCACTGAGATTCTCATATTCTTTTGCAGTCAGCATAAATGTGCCTATAGCCTGGGTTGTGACTTGAGATGCAGTTTCCTTTCAAATTCATCCTAGAAGACATATGGCCTGGATATCACCTGGTTATAAAGCCTGTATCAGCCACTGACTCTCCATGTGACCTTGGGCAAGTTATTTAACCTCTCAGCACCTCAGTTTGTTCATCTGAAAAATGGCGATGCTGAAATTATCTGTATCTGTATCTGTATCTGTTGGCAGGATCATGAGTTAGTATTTGTAATGTGCTCAACATAAACTCAGCCACGTGTAAAGGCAATATCAGGGCTTGCTGTTATTTTTCCCCAGCTATGCTGCTAAAAAATCATCAAACAAGATATTAATTTTTACTGAATTTTAAGGTTGTCAGAAGGTTGACAGAATGAGATAAAATATGGGTAAGGCTTGGAAAACTATGTGAAGGCTTATAAGATGCCAACCAAAGTAAAGAGTTAGAGTAGTGAATAAAACATAAAGTAAGATTTTTTAAGCTGCTAAAATAAGTATTCTTTGTTTTAAATTTCTGCATTTTCACATTTCCTCTTTTGAGAGAAATACTTATTGTGTACATAAATGTGTATGCATATATATATATACACACAGCCAAAGATATTCTGTGTGGGATTAAACTTCTAGTAATGATTCCTTGTAAGTACTTGCTTGTGTTTATCACGTTTTATGGACCAGAAACAGACCTTTATGGCAGGTGTATTCATACAATATCTTCTTATATACAATATCCTTATTAACTTTTATTAAAGCAAAATTGTTTATCATGTGCTTATAGTAAGTATGGAATTGTAAATGCCATATGATGGCATTTTCACCCTGATGTGTTTAGAAGAGGTGAAACCATCCCTCCTTTCCACAATACAGGTCTCTTTAACACACACACACACACACACACACACACACACATCTCTACAAAACCTGGTAAATAAACCTGGTTGCTTTCTAAAGCAGTTGTTTGTGGGGGAAGGTTTCTCAGTAGCTTGACTGTATGATGTTTCTACACTAAAGTGATTCCTAATGTCGTCCTCAGGAAAAACAGTGAGACAAGTTAAGATCAGACAAAATGGAGGCTTTCTGGGGCTGTGCCGTCAAGCCTGGAGTCAGTTCGTCAACACTAAAGATGCTGATGAATCAGAAAATCAGAGAGGGCTTCACGTTTCAGTCTTCCGGGACAGGATGGCCTCAGAGATTTATTTTCAGATCTTAATTTCATTTGTCTCTACTGCATAGTAAAACTTGGGTGGGCAAAATTCTCCCCATTCCAAGGACCTTGTATAGACTGCTGTCGGATTTTATGGGACTGATACTCTGCTCTTTTTTAGAGGGCCATTTATGCCCAGTGTCTGTCCTCCTCTTAGCTAGCATATATCAGTCTCTAAATCTTCCTCCCCCACCTTTGAAAATTTATGGCAGCTTTCAGCCAGGCTTGGCTTAAAGCCATTGACCTCTGTGGCCTGCGTTATTGACCAGAACACAGCATCTTCTGCCCACATAATATATGTCTCTTTATCTCCCTGAAAGGAAAGGAAATGACTCTTAGAATGGCCAGGAACACAATAAAAATGAGAGAGGCTTTCCCAGTTTTCTTTTTCTTTTCTTTCTTTCTTTCTTTCTTTCTTTCTTTCTTTCTTTCTTTCTATCCATGGCATTTGGCTTAAAAAAAATCACACTAGGACTGACATGTGTGCTAGGGAGCATTTTGAACAGGGCATTGAGAAGACACCCTTGGGTACAGGCATTGTAGGACAGGAGGCCTGTCCCAAATACAGTCACCATTGTGTAATTTCCCACCTTGAGTGTGAATGGAGTGTATAGCCCTATGTCAGCAATGCCTCAGAACTGAATCTATGGACTCATGACTTAGTAGGCTCATAGGGACACTGGGGAAAAACAGCAGGACTCTCAGGTACCACATGCCTTTTGTGGGGGGGGGGGCGGGGGGAGCACAGTGGCATAGGAGCCCAGAGCTGAGAGAGCCAGGAGTACTCATCTGGTTCAAGGTCCTAAATTTACAAATGAAGGCATGGAGGCCCAGTGAGAAGACACAACTAATCAAAGGCAAAGAGCTGCTAGAAATGGAGCCCACCGCTAATGTATGACCTTGTCCTGAAAAGTACCCCCTGGCTATTAACTGTCCACAAAGTAAAAACACACAATATGGTATAGTAGCAAGGCTTAGACAAAGCAATCAGCAAAAGCCTCTTCCATTCCCTTCTTCAGGTATTATTTCCAAAATCCTATACTCAAGAATCCTCAGCTGCCCTGAAAACACAGAACCAGAAGCCTCTCACTGTCACCTTCAGACAGAAGCTAGGAGCAGCCTGGAGAAAAACTAAAGGAAAACAATGCAAAAATGTGGCACTTAAAGATAGCTTGGCAGCCTTGGATGCGACTCTTACCCTCTAATCCTTCACCTCCCGTGGGTTCCATGGGTATGGGAGCACCGCCCTCCCAGGGGTGCGGTGAGGAGTGAGATTGCTGGCAAATAGAAGTGTTCAGTCATTTCCAGCACTACTGTTACAGCCTGGGGTTAAGGAAAACGGTCGGAGTGCTGTGCTACTGCAAAACTCACATCATGAGCTGGAGCATTTTATCTGAGTGTGTCAGGACTTTCTGGAGAAGGACTTTCGCAGAAGTCATAATTTTTAGCCTAGCTGTAATTCACTAAGGGCTGGCGGCTTATGTTTTACCTACCTAGAACATTAGTTCTCAGGTTTAAAGGACAGAACACCTAGGGGGCGCCATCCTCATTGCAGATCATCAGGATAGGTTGATACATTCAGTTCTGTCATAGAAACTAGAATCCCGAAACAATATTACTAGCAGAAAAGACATATACTATCTACCTATTTATATTTATGATCTACCATAAGCATTCATATATTTCCACAAAAAAAAAGTTAATGGGACTAGCCACAGCAAGGTCCTTATGAGTTTTTCCATTTTCCATCACCATTTAATTGGCTTGTTTGTAAATTTTGTAAGCTGACTCAAGGAGACAAGCTGCAGCAGATGCCGAAGTTTTAAGTAAAATTTGTGGAGGGAAAACTTTGAAATTAGAAAATTCTATCTGGCAACTTTCTTATTCAGAAATTTGGAGAAAACATGCATTTTTGAATTTCAGTGACAGAACATTTCAGCTCAGCTTATGTAACACCAAGGATCTATGGAAAAATTGAAGAACCATCCACTGGAGTGTTGACAAGGCAGCATAAGTCGTATTTCCAGATCCTCTAAGCCTCAAAATAAGGAGAAGAGAGCAGGAGACTGGTAGGTCCAGATGAATTTTTAGCATCTTGCCTAACCAATAAGAGTAGAAAACATAAAGCAAAAAGAACTGTGTCTGGGTCTGTAGTGAATTCTTTAAGCTAAGACATTTTAACAAGCCTTATTTCTATTTATAACTATGAAATTTCTCTCTCAAAGTGGTAAAACACTGTAAAAGTCCTAGGATATTACTGTTAGCTATAAAACTATGTCTATATAAATCAAATGGGACCTCAAAATATTTTTATCCTTTTTAGAATCTTGTTTAGTTTTCTTGAAATTTTCTTTTGAAGAATAGCATATTAAAGGGCTTATCAATTCAAACCTAAAAATTCAGTTTTCATGTCATATTTTTAAAATTGGATGTTTAATAGTAGGGGATGGTTGAAAATGAAAATATATAACAAAATGATGGGTTATGTAAAATTTTAAAGAGATTTTTTTGCAAGAATGTCTAATGACATGGAAAGATAAACATTATGTTAAGGAAAATAGTCCATAAAAGTGTACTTACAATATTATTTCATTTTAATCTATATACATAGAAAAGTCTCATCAAGTGGCCAATTGTATTAATGCTATAATAGCTCTTTTATGTTCTCCTTTTCATATATTTGCATATTTAATAAACATATTATTTTTGTAATAACCAAGCCATAATTGCTAGTGTATAAATTAAATTTGAATTTCTGTGCAATGTTATTTAATTGCTGAAGTACTAGAAATATAATCACTTCACCTAGAAGGCTGTCCCACCACATGTATCCTGAAGATATCATTAGACTCAGCTTCCATATCCAGAGAGAGGCACAGGAAATATGTATACATGTGTGTGGTTGTGTTTATAATAGTACTTTATGTTTGCATAGACACATATGTCGTATACAAAATATCTATATGTTCATCCATGTGGAAGCTAATGAACAAACTGAACTAACAAGCAAAATAGAGACAGACTCATAGATGGAGAGCAGGACGACAGCTAAGGGAAGGGGAGGGGAAGGAGCAGACTGACTGAGCAGAAAGGAAAGAGGTTTCCTAGGCTTGGACAACAGTGCAGTGATTGAGGGGCGGGGGGTGGGGCAAGGGGTATAAAGTAGTAAAGGAAAAATACAACATTTTTTTAAATTTTAAATCTATGCCTTGGCTTGATTGGCTGATAGAGTACATGGATAAATTCCAACAGACACCATAGATTAGTTGAAATGTAGGTGCTCATTGCAAACCATAGTTTCAAAGCTGACTGTCACCTAATAATTTTCAGTAGTTCAGCTGAAAGAAATCTCATTTTATTTTTTTCAAATTAAAAATAATGATCCATTGTTATGAAACCAAATCTGCTTTTCCAAATATTCTAAGTGTATCCTAGATCAACCAGAGAGCTGAGTTCCCATGCAGTTATTTACCTGACTCTCACTTGGGTGCAACACCACCTACCTGGGTCAAGCGTCATTCTAAAGGAGACTAAAACGGCACGTTTCAGACATTGTTAGGGATGTTCGTCACGTCTCCACATCTTCTTTAGGAAGGCCCCAGGAAGAAATTTTATGCTGACGTTTTCATAGCAAAGAGCAGGCAACATTTCCCCTGAAGAATTGGTTTGTTCCCATCTTGTACAATTTATGAATCGACTAACCAGGGGTCCCTTTTACGATTGCTCACACATGGCTCAAAGACAAATGTGTGGCCCAGCTGTGACAAATGTGCTGATTGACACGGTGTGTGTTTTTAAACGTAATTCTTCACTTAACTTTATGTTCCCACCATGTTTTCCTTTCTCTCAAAGTTCCCTAACTTTTTGGGTTTTTGCTTTAAAAATATCTACTAAAACAATACATGTACAAGGGAACCACTCAACAAGAACAGAAGAGCTTAGGGTGAAGAGCAGCAGCTACTTGCACCCCTGCACTCTGCCTCCACCCCCAGCCCACGCCCCACCATCCACCTCTTTCCGCTGTTTGTTTTCAGTTCCTTTAGCAGTTGCCCCCATAAATCCAGATAAGAGGCTTAACCTTTTTTTCTCCATTCATCAACTTGAGATAATATCAATAGACACCTTAATATGAAAAAGGAAGATTTAGCTCATTTATTCTAAACCTCCCCTTCTTCCAAGAGTTTTGTATTTTTATTACCATTTTTGGTTCTACAACTGGTATCTTTGCAACTTTCAATCATATACAAACCTTTTCATCAGAGACCCCCACTCCCAGCCTTTTCATCATTTGTACTTTGTCAGTTGCCTAATTTTAAAAAAGAAGACAACTAATAGCACACACCAGACAATGTGGCCCAGAAGTCTTCCTGATGAATCCAAAGTGAAATAATTAAGGAGCCCTAGGAAATCTGAAGAATGGTAACACAGGCCAGTGTGATCTCAACACCACAGTCGCTCTAACTTTTCTCATGGTGTAAGCTTCATTTACTGTTAAACTTAACATTAGAGCTTAAACTGAAGTTTGAACAATGAGTTGTAAGCATTGACCCTGATACTCAGATGAACTCCTTTAAAAACAGTTTGTGGTGACTTGCGGCCTTAGGTTTCAAAATTTCTTTCTGAAAAATTTGAAGGCACTTATTAAATACTCCTTTCTGGGAGAAATGCTTTTTCTCCTCTTAATCTCCTGTTGCCTCCCATCCAGATGTTGCCTCCCATCCAGATGTTGCCTCCCATCCAGATGTTGCCTCCCATCCAGATGTTGCCTCCCATCCAGATGTTGCCTCCCATCCAGATGTTGCCTCAAGGGCTCAGGGTGATGGGTTGTGTGAGCTTCAGCCAGCGATGTGGGATGTACATGTCTACCTCCATGATCTCCTCGCCAAGGTTTAACTTGATGGCAACCCTCCTATGGGCTCTTCACACTGGGACAAACATCAGACACAAGGGGGACCTTGTGGAAGAGCAGTTAGGATAGCTCTGGCCAAGCCAACAAGGGCAGCAAGCTGGATTTATTAGCCTCCCATGCCATTCTGCACAGCCATGCCCTGGACAAACAATATGCCAGGCCTGACTTCAAGTACAAGGGCTGCTAATCAGACAAAATTAACCCTGCACCCTTGTCTCATGATGAGTAGGTGTGGTAGGCAAAGCTAGGAGGAAGCAAGAAAGCAGCAAGGGAGGGGAGTTAGGGGAGCAGCAAGGCTATTAGAATGGCCCAGGTGTTACAGCAAGGGGAGGAGGATGAAAGAGAGTGTGACAGCATGGCAGGAATTCTTAGATGAGGATATGCATGGATTTGAAAAATTATGTTTAGTGTTGTAACATTATTTTATGTATGAGAAACTTTTAAAAAAGAAATGAATACTTCGCTCAGATATTTCTTGAAAGAAAAATTGGAAGTTGCAGAAGGTTGAGAAGCACTGCTTTAGAGAATCTGCGTACTTAATCCAAAATACCCCAATAAACCCTTTGATTCAAATATGCCTAATTGATTACATTCACCTGCTTTTACAGTTTATAATACATCATTTTAAATGCCACAACATAACTAAAAGAGGGTGGGGGGGAGAAAGGTATTAACCCTGCATCTGGTCTGAAGTTGCACTCAGAGCAAGTGAATGAGTGTCATGGTGACAGATTAGGAGGATGGAGTGGGCAGGGAGGGTATGTCTGGTGGCAGTTTTGCTTTACTTTCTGATTTCTTTTAATAGCATAGGTCATTAGTTTGTATTTGCTACCCAGTGCCTCTCAACACTGCTGCTCTTAAGTGCAGCTTTTTTCTTCTTTCACTTGTAGTTCCTTCAGACCCTCTCGAGTGACCCTCAGCCTATCCAGAACTAAAATCTTCAGTAAAGAGGACTTGGTGCCCACCAGAGGCTCATCAACTTCAGTTTGCTTGCAAACTACAGAGTAAAATTGAAAATACACATTCTGGTGCTAGAACCCCCATCGTGCCTGCTTGATTTCCAGCACAGCAGAGGTCAGTGTGGAGGCTGGGAATCTATTTTCACAAGCAACACAAGTGATGCGGATGCAAACAGTCTTTGGCCCAACATTGAGAAATGTTTTTCACTGGACCCTGTCCCTATCCTACCGCCATGGCAAAAGGGGGAACCAACAACACTTACCAACAGGAAAACCAAATTCCAGGGCCACTAGGATGACTAAATCTCACATCTCTGAGATCCCCGCCAGTGTTGTCTCTTCAACCCCAGACCTCCACATTTAAAATTTTCTCTTCCATTATCCCCTCCTCCTTTTCTCCGTTTTCTCTGTCCTACTGTCAACAAAAGGCTGCTGTCCCCAAATCCAATAACTACAGGAGTCCCCAGTCTGGGGTACTGAAACTGGAGAAACCTTAATCAGATATACAGTTAAACTGAGAGTACGCTCCCCTGAGACAAAGGGAGGCCCCTCTTCTATAGAGAAAGGTGCCTGCCTGGTCTCGGACTGGTCCACTGTTATACAAATAAGAAATCCAAATTTGTACAGTTTGATAGATCCAAACAGCACTGTCCTGACTGGTCAAAATCGTGCACTCTGATCGGTACTTTTAGAGCAGCTCTGATTGGTCAGTAAAGAAGCAAGTGATGATGCATCTGGGCGGCTCCAACTGCAGGGAGAAGCTCTCAGCCTATTGGTCAAAATATGATTCCAGGAACTCCTTTATAAGGGTCAGTTCCGAGACTGGGTCAGTTCCTAGTGCTGGAAGCTGGTAGGTTAGTTTGTGATGTTTCCCTGAAATGCAGAGTGTAAGAGAAACCTCTGCCAGCAATAGCTACTAAACTGCAGTTATGAATTTGAGCCTATTCAACACAAGGAGTCCTTGGCAGGTATATTCCTTTTCAGGGTCAACACTCCACACACCACAGCCCTGGGAAAATCTCCTCCTCCTGGCCTTGGTTAATTAACCACTCTTAAGAGGCTTGATGAGAATCAAGCAAAAGAGAAAGTTCCCTGTCTTTAAAACTCTCCGGGAAGTCCAGGGTAACATTTCCTCTTGGTAAGCTCTTTGCCACAATTTTCCCAGGACTGCACTTGAGTGAAATCCCCAAAGGAAATTACCACTTAGATTAGGCAGGATGTGCCGGCTGCTTGTTTGGCCTCTGCTGCTTATGCAGCAGAGCAGGCGGTGCAGGCAACTGAAGAGCCCAGACAGGGGCCCCCAGGCTGCTGGCCCTGGAAGGGGGAAGTGGCTCCTGGGACTTTGGGGCCTGACAGGGTGGGCACATTTGGGCAAAGTGCAGCACACAAGGGTGGGGGTGAGAGTGCAAAGAGACAGGCCTAAGTAGGCCAATGGAGAAAACTGAAACAGGGAAATGAAGCCGTCTACTGCTGTTTTGCAAGTTCTTCACTGGCCTGTCAGGTGACAGTGAGGGGGCGGGTAGAGAAAATGATGCGCCTGCTTTGGGGCCCAGCCACCCCATCTTGAAATTTGTCCTGATAGATGCAGTGGCCTCCATAAAGCCAGATTGCAGGCTCCTGAAGAGCAAGATCAGATCTGTTTTGTTTTCTTTTTTTCCCTTAAAAATAATATAATTCGAACACCATAAAATTTACCCTTTTGGAGTGTATCATTTAATGGTTTTCAGTGTATTCAGGAAGTTGAGTTAATATCACCACCCTAACTCCAGAACATTTTCATCCCTCCCCCCCAAAACCCTTCTAAGATTAAGAAGTACAAATTGGTGGTTACAAAATAGTCACAGGGTATAAAATACAGCATAGAGAATACAGTCAATAATATTGTAATAACTATGTATGGCGTCAGGTGGGTACTAGACTTACTGGGGGATCAGTTTGTAAATTATGCAAATGTCTAACCACTATACTGTACACCAGAAGCTAATATAAAATTATTGAATGTCAACTGTAATTGAAAGATTAAAAAATTAAAATTTAAAAAAACCCTGTACCCATATCAGTTACTTCCCAATGCCTCCTCCCCCAAACCACTAATTTACTTTCTCTCCATATACGTTTGCCTATTCTGGGCATTTCATATGGACTGAATCATATAGTACGAGTGGATTTTTGCACCTGGCTTCTTCCAGTCAGCATACTGTTTTCAAGACCCATTCATGTAGCATGTGCCAATACTGCTTTCTTTTTTATTGTGGAAATAAATATTCCACAATATTCCATTGTATGGCTGTACCATATTTTGTTTAGCCATGTATCAGTTGATAAACATTTGGGTTGTTTCTACCTCTTGGCTATTATGAATAATGTACATGAAAGTTCATTTACAAGCTTTTAAAGAAACGCATGTTTTCATTTCCTCTGAGTATACCTAGGAGTGGACTTACTGGATCATATGGCTATTCTGTGATGAGCCTTTTGAAAGGATCTGTCCTGACCCACTGTTGCAGTCCCCAGGTGATCCCAGCCCCTGCCACATTCTTTGACAAGCAAATGAATGACTTAAATGAGTGAGTGAATGAAAGAAATTAGGGATCAAATAAGTGAGATTATAAGCTTATGTGTGTAAGCATTTTGTACTCTGCTAAGAACGATACAAATGGGATTTACTATTACTACTTAGTAATATCAGAAGTTCCTTACCTGGGATCTATGGGAGAGCTGCAGGAGGGTGGCGAATCCTCAGAAGTTGTACACAGAACTGTTTGAGTGCACACACATGCAGCGCTGCCGTTCAGGCAGACCCGAGGGCGCCTTCGAGTGCCCTGCTCTGGTGTGCCCCTCCCAACGGGACAGGCTGTCCAAGACGCCTACGGAACCTTCCCACCAGGGGCCTGCCCCTGCTTTTGTGGAGCACTGTTCTCCTAAACCCCTGGAATTCCCTGCCTGAAGAGCCCACCCTGTGCCTCCCTGGTCAAAGGATGGCTGTGGACAGAAGCAGAGACAGAGGTGGAACCCACAAGACAGAAACCCAAGGAGGCCTGGAGCCAGACGGGAGGAGAAGCAGGGAGGGCAGGCAGTGGGCTGAAGGCTAGAAGCTGAGAGGTGAGGACCAGCTCCACCCCAGCCACCACTTTCCAGGGAGAAACTTACAGAAGTCCAATAATTCTAAATCCAAACCTAGCTTTGAAGTCTGAGGTTACTGTGAAGAGCTTAAAAAGATGACAGCACCGACAGTGTTGTGGGCGGGTCCGGCTGAATAGGAAAAGCCCGGCGGCCTGTGGCACGTGGCCTGCACTTCCGTTTGTGCCCTGTGCGTTTTCAGGAGGAAACGTGCAATGGCTGTTTTTTCAGGGATAGGGTATATAGCTGTCATTAGATCCTCAAAGACCTCAAAATGTCTAAACTATAATGGAAAGAGTTGAACATCGAAGGGAACACTGGAATAGAACTCAGAAGTTCTAAGTTTCCACCCTTCTTCTTCCACGTACTAGCTGGATGAACTTGGGTAACTTCTCCAGATACAGCACTTTCAATATTACTAATTAATAACAGTAAATCCCATTCAAATTTCTCTTAATAGAATATTGAATGCTTACACACATAAACTCATAATCTCACTTATTTGATTCTCACACAATGAAATGGAAATAATCATACACTAGCTTTCACCATAGATCATGAAGAAATGCAGGGTGTCACTTTAATATATATTTCCTCACCTTCTTTGTCTACAACCCCTTCATTAGCAGACCCATAAAAATATTAATTTGGGCTCATAACTTTGCTACAAGCTAAGTTTCATAACAATATTGCAAAACACCCATGTAATACAAAATTGGATTGCATAATTTGTCCAAAGTTATTCAGCTGTAAAATAATGGCGGTTAAAACATATGTAGTGAAGAATTCCAACATTCCTTCCCAAGCTTTCATCTCTGCACAGTGCCCTCTTCTCTAAGACAAAGCAACATTCATCATTTCAAAACTGAAGTGTTTTTTCTGATAACTTTGACTATATAAATGGTTTCTATGTTCTCTTATTGTTCAGCAATATTTCTAGAATTTCTCCAAATGCATTTATTCCTAGTATTTATTTGTCCCTCTACTCTTATGTTTAATGGGGCTGTGAATGAGAAATTTCAGCTGTTGGCCATTATGGCTGATACATAATGGATGATTTTTTCTCCTAAATTAACAAAAGTGATTCCTTTTCTGTATGAGAAAAAAAAGCTTGATCTCAAAACTGACAACTAACCACTTTGATTGGTAATGTGAAATAGCCAACTTTGTATTTCTTTATTCAATAAATTCATTGTTGTCATATAGCAATTGTGTAGATACTCCATAGAGGGCATTTATCCTTGCTTTGGGGGGGTTACTCTTGGCATAAGGGGCTACCTGAGCCACAGGTGGAAGGATAATGAGGATTTGCCAGACTGAGAAGGAGGGGAAGGGAGAGGAAACAGTATGTGCAGATCCTCTGGGGCATGAGAACTGGGCAGAGGGTGGGCTGCAAGTCAAGGTATTAGAAAGATGACACTGGTTAAGTGCCTTCTAATGAAGGGCTGCAATGTGAAAGTTGTGTGTGCTATGTTAACAAATTGTATATAATCCTGCAGATACACCTTTGGTAGGATTTTAAACCAAGGACTAACATACCTTGACTTGTAATTATTTAGAAAGGTCATTCTAAGTCTTTGGCAACCTCCCTAAATCTCTATTTCCTCACTGGTCAAATGTCAATCATCCTACCTGATAAAAGTGTTCTGAGGATTAAATGAAATTACTATAAATGTTGAGCACTCTGCTCAATTAATTTTGTTGGTCATAATTATTACAACTCACTGTAGTCCTCACTGTAGATGAAGTACAGAGCATGTTGGGCTAGGCAGGTGAGATGAAGAGCTGGCAGAGAAAGGGAACGAGCAGAGCCTCAGAGAGATTCAGCAACTCTCTCAAGGTTGCTCAGCTATGAAGAATGTTAAGCCGGGATTCATGTTCAGGTCTGTCCATTTCCGAAGCTCACGGTCTTCACCCCCTACCCTGACCAGAAACTTCTCCCTCCAACTTCTCAGACTCTAGTTCTGTGTGAAAAACATCATTTTGGAATCTCCTGGAGACCATACTGGCTTTTCAAACACTAACATTTCCCTTTAAAAGAAAAGCTTCTAGCACTTTCATGCCCCGACCCAAACTCTCAATTTGCAACAGCATTTCAGTTTACAAGGTACCAGTAGTTTGCAAAAAGCGAGATGCTACTTCCCAGCTGTGGAAGGCCAGGCTATGCTCTGTAAACCTTCCAGCAAAGCCTCACTTTTCTCTGTAACCAGCTCCTTAGAATCCCCAGGACAAAAGCCTGCCTCGCTTCTTCGGGTGCTGGCACAGGGTCAGCTCCGGGGGTGAGCAGGGATTCTCTGGCCCATTGCTCCCAGCCAGGTGCTACAGACCCTCCTTGTGGGGCTCAGAAGTGGCATGCTCTTTGTGAGCTCCAGGAGATGAGGGAGGGGGTTTGGTTTGATCCCTTACTGAGCTCGGTGCGCTGGGCTTTGAGAAGATATTCCTGAGTTTCAGTTCACACCCCATTGGATTTCACTTCAACCTGAAAACTCAAGGGGAAGGTCAGCTGAAACAACTGAGTTTGGAGGGCTCTCCCCTCAGAGTCATGAATCAACTGCCACCACTGAGGAAAAAAAGAGGCCAGACAAGGAACTTGGCCCATCCTGGCCTAATTTACCCCATGTCTGTGTGTGACTTGGGGTGGAATGGGGGAGCGGGAAGAGCAGGTTGGGAAGGGCAGGGATTTTCCTTTCACACCTGCTTGGGTTTTTATTATGAAATGTTTCAGTCATGGCACTGAGGTGTGTTTCCTGAAAACTAGATTCTGCGTGATACAAAAAATAGCTGCCAATACAGGCCCAAATGACTAATAATCACTGCCATGCACTTTATATGGGCCAAATAATGCACTAAGCACTTGACTTTCATTATTCCATTTGATCTTCAGAATAACCCCATGAAGTAGGCACCATTATTATCCCCATTTTACAGAGGAGGAAACTAGACTTAGCTAGAAACTCAGAAGAGTTGGGATGTAAACCCAGGCAAGGGAGCTTCACCACTTTCTGCACAGGGAATTTTCTGGCCAGAGGCCCAGGAGTCTGTCTTCACCAGATTCGAAACAGGGGCAGGGTGGCCATGGGGCTGGGATTCCTCACCTGGGTGGAGGCTGGAGGTGCTGATGAAAGCCACCTGCTAAGATCCATTCTGATTTTCAGCCTCCCTGATGCTCTGGCAGGTCCAACAGGAAGAGGGATGGCTCTCTCTTCTACTAGCATGCAAGCACCCTCATTGGGAATTCAGCCCCTGGTCTCCCCCAATCTTGTTCTTCGTGAGCATAAATTCCATTAACATTCATGGGCATTGCTCCTCGGCCTCAAGGGGAACGTAGACTTCTAATTGTTGTGAAAAGAGGTCTGGGAGACCCCATGCCCACTGCCAGACCAGTTCTAGGAATCCTTCCCTGCTGCTCTCCACTGGGGTGGCGGAGGCCTGACAGCCACCCTCCCCAGCCTCTGCAGGCTGGGGTTCAGCATTTGGTTTGGTTTCTCAAATTATTAAGTCACTTACAAACTGAAACTTATGTGCTCTTTAGAATGTCTTTAAAAAAAAAAAAAAAAACTATCACAGCAGTCTGCTTTCACCGAGAGTTCCATTCTCGGTGAAAGGCCAATTCCAGTACAATGGAGACAAGGCAGGTCTGGGACTTATTTGGTCTGCATTCCCTCAACAGAGCCTCCCGGCTCTGCTTTCCCCCGCGCCCCCACCCCCCGCCATACACACACATCACAAGATTATTATATTCTCATTCACATGGTCTAAAGCTGCCTTTTATTTGCTTGTTTGTCAATACCTGCTAATTGCACCACCCCTAAGTTATGCAGAGCAGCGCAGTGAGCCCATTATGAGGTATGGATACCTTGATCAGGTTTGAGTGACATTTGAAAAGAATTGTGTGAAGATCTGGGAGCGAATGCTTGGGGTGGGCAGTGGAGCTGCTGGCATCAGAGAGCCAGGGCTATCGCTAGAGCCCTGTGTACTCTCAAGCCTCGCTGGCCGAGACAAGACAAGGCCAGCTTTCCTTGAATGGAGGTGCTGAAAAGAAAGCCACGTAAACTCAGCGAGGAAAAAGCAAGACAGAAAATGGTGAAGTCAAACAAAGGGGCAGGAAGAAAAAGCAGAGAAACAAAAGTGTTCCTCCCCCTGCAGGGAGAAAGGAGCCGCTGCTGGGCCCCAACTCAGTCCCCTCGCGCCATCTAGTGGTTATGATTTGTGACTGCAGCATATGCTGCTGCTGACAATCTCGACACCGGGAGACGTCCACCTTCCGGTCAGAAGAGGAGACATACCCAAGAACGCAAAGGTAACTTGAGTCAAAATCCTGACCAGGGGAGCAGACCCTTTTCCATGGAAGGACGTGTTTGTTTTGATTCAAAATACTGTGCAATTAAAGCACAGATGTGTGTCTTGCTCAATCTGCAGGTTAACAGAGGTTGGGATTGGAAATTCCCCAACCCCTAGCAATTTCTTTAAAAGGACCACATGTGTAGCACAGGATTAAAATCTCCCTCGGGAAAAGCCGGTTCTTTATTAATAAAGACTATTTGTTACTTCTGTTTTCTGACACTATCCAGAAGCCAAACATCAAGTTTTGCAAACGAGAGACCTGGAGTGATATTACGTGAATTTACTGACCAGAATCCACTCCCTAGCGGGGGAGCCCCAAGGTTTATCCTTATCTAATAATTAGCTTTCCTGGAAAAAATGCAGATTCTGGACATTTATTTTTTTCTCTGCAAGATTGTCCCCATTCTTAAATATGAAATCTTTGTGGTTCCTGATGGTCAAATCTTGGTACTAGTGTTCACAGATGAAGCAATGTTAAAATGTGGAGATTTTTAGCAGAAAAAAACTAAGATATTAGGTATAAAATACATATGTACATAAAGAGTTACACTTCTAAACATAGATATATGCCCTTAATGATTATGCTTGCCACAGACTTTGATATCTGTCCATGTCAAAAATTCTCATGTGTGTTAGATTCTAAGAGATTATGACCAGGAAATACAGCCTCTTAAAATTTCACTTCTCTGTGCAAGGTGAACAAAAAATATAGGTCTAGGCATCAGTCTGCTTTCTCTCGGCTCCCCTTTGTTCCCTCCTGATCACCATGAATGTATGTTTTTGGCTGCCTGGCAGATAAAGGTGCAGCCCAGACCTGTCGATACAAAGGAGGTCAGATGTTTGCTCCACAGCACATCTGTGCACGTTTCTGAGGCCACTGGCCATCCTGGGGTGATAATGTATGCTCCCTTATGTGAGACAAGCTGTGCTTTACTTTGGTACTGGAGACCTAGGGTCTAAAGGTGCTATAGAAATTTCCAGTTTGATGCATTGGTTTGCTCTGGGGCCAAAGACCCCATGGTAATTGAGTCCACTTGAAGCCTGACCTCCAAGAGCACTGAGAGTGGCACCGGCAGAGGAGCTGGTTTGGTTCTGTCTGTACTGCATTCAAAGGCCTGATTCTTTGCTTTGAGAGCCAAATGAGCTCGAGGACAGCAATTATTGGGCAGACAATGGACTCTCATGGAGATGGGAGAGGAGGAAGATGCTAAGGAGTTTGGCAGTTGCTTTGCTTAAGAAGTTATTTCACTTTGGTTCTACCCTTAGAGATTTAGTCTTCTCAGTAAAAGGTATTTATCTTGAGCCAAGTGGCTTGGGATCCCTGTTGGTAGGAGTCAGTTGGGAAAAGAACTTCTTTCTGAAGCCATGCCGGTGATAGATGATTCACAGTAGCACTTAATTTAACCTCTTCCAAATCCTTCTTCTAAAATTTCAGACCCAGACTGAGTGCTCACAGAAACTGCTATGGCAAGACCCTTGAAATAAGCATAGATAGGGAGTCAGTCCCTGTCTCACCATCCTCCCAGGTGCCCCAGCATCACTGATAAACTCAAAGTTACTTGGAGGAAGGCACCCTCAGCAGCTTCTGCCAGGAAGACGTTTGGAAGCACTGAGGTACCCACCACCAATGAACACAGCATACTAGAGCAGTGATGGAGACTTGACATTATTCTAGAAGCCATAGAGAGGAGAGGAGCATGGAGCAAGACCACTGGCAATGGCAAGAGAAGTGGTGTGACAGAGTGCCCCCAAAGCAGTCAGATTGCAGAGCGTTTGAAGGGAACAACTGATGTCTGAGGCTTTGAACAGCACAACACAAGCACCCTAAATGACATTTCACATCTCCTTTTAGCTGGCTGAGAAGGACACACCAGTCATACTCTGTCAATTCTGTTTTCCTGGTTCCTCGGCAAACACCTTGACAATAATCTCCATCACCTGAGCATACTGGGTGTGTTTCCCTGTTCCTTAAAGAAACAGGGATGACTGTGGCACTACCAAATTAGCAAAAGGCCCTTTCTTCTTGTTCATGACCCTTGCCACCCACTTCTCTTTAGAAGTGATCCCAACCCTCTATTAATCCTTGGGGGCGGGAGGGTGTTTGGCAGATTGCATTCTCCAAAGGTGTCCACACCGATATCTCCTGTCCTGCATGCTCTTCTGCGATGTGACCCTGCCATGATGTGGGTAGCCCTGTGACTGCTTTCACCGAGAGCACAGCAGAATTGCTGCTGTGTGGCTTCCAAGGCAGGGTATAAGGACTCATCTCTTGATGTGTGGCTGGGTGGGGAGGGAGGGTAGACAGCCAGGCCAGGGATGGTGCTGAGAGGAATGATAATTTTTTCCTCATCAGGCCTCAAGTGCTGTATCCTTTTCCAATTCAAGTTGCTGCATGTGTAAGAAGTATCATCAACTCAACGGAGGCCTTTGGGGAACAAAAGGACCACTACTACCATGGTACATGTGTCACCCAGTGTGTGACACATTGTAAAAAACATTAAAATATGAAACAAGTGCACAGAATGCAAAGAAATACAGTGAGTCCTTTAGCATGTTTGAACACCATTTGGCACATTCTGAAAGTACAAGAGAGGCAGGGTTTCTGGAATTAATAAAGTGCAACTTGTCTTTTTTACAAGCAGGATGGACTTACCCCCAAAGCACGGTGCCGGGGCTCACAATACCTCTAGCGTCCCACCAAAACGTTTTGCCTTTTGAAATCTAAAAAAAAAAATAACTTTTAGGCTGAATAAAATGTTTTAATATAAAATAAGAATATATCTATTTTATAACACACTGATAAGTGATCATTTTTAATACTCAAGTTTTTAAAATAATTATAAATATTTAAAATTTAGTATGTAATGTCCTTCAATGGGAGAAAGTCATGGTGCAACTGAGTCATCTTACTCACCTGCCGAAGAGTCTCTGACATGTCTTTTCCCACTCACAACACCCAGATCTCAAGAATCCCCTAGAAATGAATCCCAGGAGGGTTTTGTTTTGTTTTGTTTGTTTTGTTTGCTTCAGCAATTCCCTGGTTGGAGTCTAGATGGCCCCATTGCTCTAAAGTTAGCCAAGCAGAATGCCTCGATTTACAATGACGGATGACGCTTCCTGCGGAGCAGGCAGAGGTTACTTTTTGGAAAAGATAGTATTCAATGTGCGCGGCTGGAGGCAGGCCTGGGATTTTTCACGGTTGTCATTCTTTTAAACCCTCAGTCCCCAAGGATAATCCATGGAAAGTAAAATGTGGCCATTTTAAGCTATACCTGAATTATTGAGCATGCCAGGCCTGCATGAAAAATGTAAATGTCTAGGAAAATAAATAGCATGCATAAAAGATTTTATTGAACTTCTCCAAATCAGGGAAGAACAGTAAATGGATGCTCTTTTTCTTTCTTTCTTTCTTTTTTTTTTTTAGCATCAGAGGAAGGCCCTGTGATTTGTTAAGTGATCTCTTGGCTCCCTTGAAAATAATACTCATACTTAGGGACAAACTAGCAGGAAAAATATAGCTCCCTGAGGCAATTGCATACTTAGGGGAATGGCTTATAAAATTTTTGAGTGAAACACTAAATTTTTCACTTTCAGGACCCTGAGCCCAGTCTAGATGGTTGCTCGTGGAACAACGAAAATGACCTCAATCATTCAGCTCGATTTTTTCTAGCTGCTCGGGAAGGAAGTACATACAAATGTGTGTGAGTAGGAGCTGGTGAAGCAAGGTGCATATAAAGATCTTAAAAACCCACTCACAGCATTCTAGGGACAGGAGGTCATGTCTTATATATCTGCTTTTAATTTGTGTCTTACATCCATAGAGACTTCTTAACCCTTTTCTTCCCTCTTGGCCACTTTGAGAAATGATTTGCTCCTATCAGATTCGATTCAAATTCTGTGTAAAGAATAGATGTGCTTTCTGTGATGTGAACTGCCAGCGAGATGTGGAGCCTCTTGCCTGCGACGTACCAACGATGGAGACTAAAGGGACAAGGCAGGGGTGGGAAGCAGGCTTGCTCCGTAGGGTTCCCTGTGGAGGTGTGTGCCTGAGCATTGTGTTATCTCAGGGGTGAAATAAGAATCAACTAAACTTTATCAAAATATGCTCAGGTGAGAGGTTTAAATGCTCCCCAAAAATATTAATATGCATTTATGTGTGCGAGTGAAGAATGAACTTTACCCCCCCCACCCCCGGAGGTGAGTTGTTCAATATTACACATGGTGTGGTAAGTTCTAAGTTCTTAGTGAAAATAATAAAACTATCAAAAGGTGCCTCATGTCATTAAGTGAAAGGGAAGGAAACACAGGTAAATGGTAATTGTTTACCACAGACACGCTCTTGGTAGCAGGTAGGCAATTTTCTTTGAAGCCCCCAAATAATTAATAAGAATAAACAGCACATGCAATATATCAACACTATTCTAACCTTGTCACCTCTATTGAACCACTTAATCCTCAAAACAACTCTGTGAGGCTAGGTACTATTATTATTTCCTTCTTACAGATTCAGAAGCCAAGAAGTCAAATGATGTATCCAAGGTCACAAAGGAGTGGGCGTGGCTGGTTTGACGGCAATTTCGTTTCAGACTCTAGTTTTACCACTGCAACCTTTGGCCTCTCAAATCCAGCCCCAGAATGTAGCTCTGCTGTTCACATCCCCTCAGAACTCACGGTTCTTGCCAAGGCAAACAGTTCTCTACTGCTTGAGGTACTCCCTGGTCATAGATACTTGTCACCCACAGGCCTATGAGAACGCTGGGTGTTAACTCCCACCCACACCCCCAGCAGCTCCCCACCAGCTCCCCACCAGTGACCATCCCCACAAGGTGGGGGGTGGACCCCAGCTAGAGGCACACTGTCTTCAGTCTCTCAGAGGCTCCCAGGAGCACTGAACCCACAGTGATAATTTGATTTTTAATGCATCCCGTTCTGGCTTCCTTTCCTTTCCTGTCTCCTTTAACTTCCCTGTGATATGCCCCATCCTCAAATAAACATCTTGCACTGAAGTCCTTGTCTCAGAGTCTAGAGAACATGGGCTTTGTAGTTTGGAAAACCATAAATACTAAATTAATGATAGACAAATGTGAGAAATTGTCCTAAAACTAACTCTATTTCTTCTATCATTATGAATTTATCACCCACTCTGAAAAAGGACCAATCTGAAAAAATGTCAAAATCCTACCGGTTGATCTTAAACACTCTTTGTAGGTAATTTATTTCCAAGTTGAATTTGGTAATTTTTTTCTTAACATCAACTATATCAAATGTTGCCTGGTGATACCCAAGGCCCCGAAATTATTTTTAGGCTCTGGCCTAACAGGCAAGAACACAAACAGCATTGAAAATACCTACATCAAAGTAAGAAATGCCACATTCCATTATAATTCTTCCAATAATTTTAAGATACTTTTTTCTCACAAACTATAGGTTGTGATATTTAATTGTATTTTTACTTTACCCCAAATATGTTGGTCCTAAATTTATTTTGCCAAAATCCCATGTGAGCCATTTTCACTGCTCTTTTTAAGCTCTTCCCTGTCCTTCTGTTTTATTTCCAGTGAGGGACTATACCAATAACAAGCACATTACAATGTCTGAGACTTTTATTAAGCGGTGTATTGCCATCGCCTTCCACAGCACAGTAAAGCAGGACGTTCTGAAGGCAGTGGTAGAAGAGAGGGCCGGGAGTCCCTCTCAGTCTCTGCTCTCTAAATGCCTCTCTTTGGGCCTGTTTGCCAGCTGAGCTGGACTCAGGGGAAGGGAGCAGAAGCCAGCATTAGCCTTTCACAGAACTCTCCGCCACCACATTCTGCTCTGTGAAATCATTCCTCTGGGTGCAAGTTTGGATAGGTTGCATAGCTTTCTAGGTACTTTCTGGTAATAAAAGTTCTCCTGCAACTGTTAAATTAAAATTTCACCCAGTATAATATCAAAACTCCGACCTTCATTTAATTTGAATCTCCCCACTACCCCCCAATAATAGTCTGTCTCAGGAAAGAGAAGCACAGGTGGCTTTTCATTCTACTCAAGATTCGGGTTCTGGGTAAGGAAGAAAGAAACCTTAGGGCCCAAATGACCTTACTTGCCTGGGACACTGTACCCCAGCAGCAGGACAGTGTGGCGCTTGCACAGTGGCTGGCTCTGTATCACAGGGCTTTGGTGCTTTCTTTGAAGTTCTTCCTGCTGGACACTGTCAGGGCAGCTTTCCTGCGGCAGACATGCCGCACCAGACTGGCATGTGGACTGCCCCCAGTCTTTGGGCTTCTCTTGGCCCTCCTGTGGCTGGGTCTCTTTGTCATTTGATTCATATGGTGCTCTTGGCGAATGCCTTCAATATGGCTCATACAGGGGACTGTTGAAGGCATCCACAACTCGACTCTGGAAACCCGTGCATGCTGCCTCTTTGCAGCAGGCAGCGTCAGCCTGTATCTTGGATTTCTCATGATCTAAAATGGCAACATGGGTGAGAAGGGAGTGAAAACCAGTGGGGCAGGAATGGAGAGGGGAACGTGTGACAGAGGAGCAAGAAAGAAAAAACCCCAGTAAGTAAATCCAAAACCCACAAACTATTCCAGAGCAGGAAAGGACAGAGTGTTTCCCTCTGTTTTTAAAAGCCAGGAAAGTCTAATATCCAAACATGACACACCACCACCAGCAACACAAAACACTCCTGGTCAACCCTACTTATAAATATAGATACTAAAACTTCTAAACACTACCAAATATAATTCAACGGTAAATTAAATAAATATATACTACAATCAAAAAATATTTCCCAGGAACCTTAAGCTGGCTGAGCATTAGGTGAGCAGATGTACATGTCATGCCAGTTAGTGGGATAAATGAGTATTTCACAAGCTACTAACAAGACAGTAATAAAACTCATCCTGATTTCTTTTTTAAAATATCTTTTAGCAAGCCTGGAATAGAAGGATGCTTCCTTAACATGAGGAGGAATATTTAACTTAAAATGACACCTAACCATTTTCTTAACAGCAAAGCAAGCACCAGAGGCATGCTTATCAGCAACAGGGATAAGACAAAGATTCCTTCGGTTCCCACTAGTTATAACTCTGTCTTCAAACAGTGCATTAATATTTGACAAAGAAAAGAGATGGTTATTGGAAGTGAAGAGACGACATAATGCTATGCAGATAGCATCACATTGTGATACTATTAAAACTTAAAACTCTAAAGCACTTACTGAAAAACTATCAAGGTAGATAATTGAGACAATAATATAAATTGAAATATTTATTAAATAGCAGAGAATATATTTTAAATGAAAAACAACAAAAAGCTTCTATTCACTATTTTAATAAGACAAAACCCTAGGGGTATGCTCACGTGCATGACCTATATGGAAAAAAAAAAATCACCAGGCTGTGGGACATAAAAGCAGAGAGAGATCTGATGTTCTTGGATGAAAAAAAGATTATTAAAATGTCAAATTAATTTATGGGTCTAAATGTAATCCAAATCTAAATCTCAACAGGATTTGAAAGTCTTTGACAGTGTGATGATAAAACTCATCTGGAGGCAAAAATACTCATGCAATGCCAAAAAGACCACAAAAAGACAGAATTATCAATGAGCATCAGCACTGCCAGATATAAATTTTAAGGCCATAATAAAATATTTTGATTATATCACCATACACTTTGCAGTGACCTATGGCAGAGGATTCCCAGGCAGTAGAATCTGATTGGCCTGGCTTAGATCAGGGGCCTCTCTGGTCAAATGACCTATGGCCTGAAGGATGAGGTCACAGAGGGCTCTACATGGCCACAATTCATGGGCTGTGGGAAGGCACATTCTCTAAAATGTGACAGCATCTCCGATATAATGCTGCAGCCAAACATCAAGTGTAGCTAAGAATATGGGACCTACATGTTACACAGGGTGGCTGTAGGCCTTGGGGTCTTTAGCAAATAGATGGTGGTTGAAGGCAACGGTTTAGAGGAGACAACCTAGAGGGAGTAGGTAGACTGATGTGAGATGTAGAAGTGGTGGAAACTGGACTCCAAGAAACAGAGGGAAAGAACCAATGAATGAAATAATTGTCAGAGAGACATGAAGAAAAGCAGAAGAAATGGATCATAGGCTTTAAGGGAGGAAAGAACAGTTTCACATTAATTTTTAAAAAAGGATCTGTTGACAGTTTCATAAGCCTTCAACTTGAGGAAAAACATACAGTGTTCTGGATGTCAGCCAGGTATTTGACAATGTCTTTCATGACATCGTTCTGGGAGAAGATAGAAAAATAAAGACTGGATGAAGTTCAGATGGGAGGATTATCAATCAGGCACATGAAGAATCAAAGAGATACAGGTAAATGAGACATAATCCACCACTGGAAGCTCTAATGTGAGCTAAAAGGCTCTAGCATCATCTTGTCTTTGTGAACACTTTATCAACTATGTAAATATAAACAAGCATGATTTATTTATCTCATTTATGAATAGCATAGGGCATGGGTGAGAGGAATAGCAAGAAATTATGTGACAGAGTGAGGGTCCCACATGAATCCAGTGGAAAAGAGTGGGGATTGTTTATTGTTAGATAAAGGAAGGGAGGCTGCATGTTGTAATGTGGAGAGCAGAGAACTGACATTCTGATCCTTAGTGTGACAGGAGAACTTGGCAACTCACTAAACTGATGATTTCCAACCTACGCCTGAGCAAGGTCACTGCTGATGGGATGGGACTAGGGAATTCATATTTGTAACTATTTTTCTAGGACACTCAAATGCTTTCTGCCACTGTCCATGAGGTAACACCTGGGAACACCGACTTAAAAGCTCTCATAGGCTCAGCTTATGAATCCGTAAATTAGGGTTCACTGAAAGGGCCCCTAAGTTCCTTCTGAGCTCTAACATTTGTGTCTGTGCTTGTGTGAGCAGAAAGTGTGTCTCTGAAAAAAGTGACCTGACATCTAACCGCTTGCCTCAGTCTCCACACTAGGGATTTCAATATCTTCAAGACACCACATAGCTAAGAATCCTCATTCTGTAATCATAGTGAAGCTATGTGGTGACTTTTAAAGGATACTTAAAATGTAAATACACAATTATATAAAATTAATTGAGCAATTGGACACTCAGTTAAAAACCTTAGGTCTCAGACACTTAAAAGATTCACTGACATGTTGCACACATGGTTTCTTTCTCAAATTTATCCATGTCTGTTTGTTTAACCCCAAGTTCATCCTTAAATATATGATTTTATTCTCAATGGAGAGAGAAGCCAGTGTGCCAGGATAGGATGTGGGCAGGAAATAAAAACAAGTGATAATGATTACGCATCATGGGTGTTTTCCTCACAGCCACAGGTCAAGCTGATTCCCCTCCACAAAACAGGCTTAATGGAGTAATGAGTGAAAGGTAAGGTATAGCCAGTAACATCTCTAAGAGAGCAGACACTGGTCATCCAATGAAACTATAGGATAAAACCACAGTCAGGACTGGCTTCCACTAGACTCTCATCTAGTTGTGGAAAAGCTCAGATCATGGCTCACCTGGGCTTCATTCCACAAACCCTTACTGAGTTACTCCCATGAGCCAAACACTTTTCTAAAGATACTTGCAGCCAAGTGAGAAAGACAGACACATAGCTATAACATAATATAAGAGCATAGGCACACACAGTCACTATGAAAGCATAGAAGATACCCATTCCTCCCTCTAGAAAGGGAAACTATCTAGTGAGGCTTTTTAGAGTATGTAATCAAGAAATGAGATTTGAGAAAGGGCAACCCTTTTGTACTGTAGGTGGGAATGCAGATTGGTGCAGCCATTGTGGGAAGCAAAATGGAGATACCTCAAAAAAAATTCAAAATGAAACTGCCTTTTGACCTGGTGATGCCAGTTCTGATAATATACCTAAAGGAACCCAGAACACTAATTTAAAAAATCATATGCACCCCTATGTTCATTTCCATGTTATTTATAATCCCCAAGATATGGAAGCAGCCCAAGTGTCCTTCAGTAGATAAGTGGATAAAATGACCATGGACATTTACATAATGGAATACTACTCAGCCATAAAAAAGAAGAAAATTTTACACTTTACAACAGTATGGATGGACCTAGAGATAATTATGCTAAATGAAATAAGCCAGTCAGAGAAAGATAAGTACCATATGATTTCACTCATATGTGGAATCTAATGAACAAACTGAACTAAGAAGCAAAACAGAAACAGACTCATAGATAGAGAGTAGGAGGGCAGCTAAGGTGGAGGGGGTGAGGGTTAGGGAATGAGGGGGTTGAACAAAAAAGAAAAGGGACTCATGGACATGGACAACAGTGTGGTGATTGTTGCAGGGAAGGGGGTATAAGAGGACTAAATGGTAATGGAAAAGATACAATAAAAATTTTTTTTAAATAAAGCTAGAAATCTCTGCAGGCAAACACAGCTGGTGTCGGTGGGCAAGAAGAGACTGGGAAAGAGTTCCTGCCTTTATTTGATTAAGCACATACACAAACTGATCATGCTGTGTGTGAAGACTTTCAGGACAGAAGGCAAATCAGGGAACTGCCAGATGCAGTCAGAGATGAAAGCAGTAACAAACATGTGAGGTGCCACTGAGGAGCTCAGACTTTATCCTGTAGGAAATGGAGCCTTTGAGGTGTTGAAGGCATGGAACTGACCTCTATAGATCCCCTGTGAGGGAGGGATTTCATGGAGCTGAAACCATATGCAGGAAGACCAGTTATAATGATTGCTGAAGAGCAGATAATTATTTAGAACACTCTAGTAACATGGTGATAGGGATGGAGAGGAGGGACGAAATTGTTTTAATATTTAGGTAATAGCACCTGGATTTGGTGATGTGTGGGGTAAGGAGCAGGAGGAAACTAAGATGAGTTCCTAGGTTTTTGGTTTGAATGATAAGATCGCACTAATTTAAGGATAAACTATATGAGAATGAGTGAGTAAAGTAGATTACTCCAAGGTTTGGATAAAAAGGAAATGGTATTGGATGATAGCTAGAGATGGTGAAAATGCAGACTGCATTTCAGGAGGACAGGGACTATGTCTGTGTTATTCACTCACAACATCCTCAGCATCTACATCAATGCCTGCTGTCAGTAAGCCCTCAATAAATATTGTTTTGAATGAGTATGGAAGGGACAATGGAAGGACCATTGAAATGAGAAAAACTTGAGCATATTTGCAAGAAAAGTGGAAGAAGCAACGGGGGAGGAGGAGGAAATAAAGCTATAACAAGGGGAGGGTGTGCTTGATATGGTGAAGGGGATTAGAATATGCCACCCCCAGTTATGCCACTTTGATATAAAGATTATGGTGAGCTGAAGGCAGCTGAGAATCAACTGACGCAGGAAGAGTTCTCTGCCCTCCTCTTGTCTGCCTAAAAGCAGGACATAAATTTCCCTTCATGAAGGTGCCCCCCCACCACCACCAAGAAGAAAAGACAGATTCTTAAAACAGAGATGGATAATCAACATCAAGTTGAGTTTGCATAAACAGCCCTTGCTAAAATAACCCTTATTTTCCATTAGTTCTCATATATTTTCTAGTCACTTTTTATCATCTCTTGAAGATCAACCCTCCCTCCCTTTGCTGAAGTGGTATATAACCCTCTGAATATAATAGCTTTCTTGAGTTTCACTTCTTTCCTGTTCTTGTGCATGTAAATATTTACAAAACTTCTGTGCATTTTCTCCTGTTAATCGTCTTTTCTTAGTTTATTTTTCAGGCCCTCCGATACTGAACCTAAGAGGGTAGGGGGAAAGTTTTTCTTCCCCAATAGCAAGGTCCCTAAAGAGGTGGAAAAGGATAAGGTCAAGAGTGGAGGTATTTCATAAAAGATGAAACATCACATCTTCTGAGATAAGAGCAGCAAAGTTACCAAGGATGGGTATAAATATAGGTGCTATATGGAAAATACTGGGAAGTTGAAGGAGGTTATATCTGATGGGCTCTCATTTCCTTTGGTAGAGTGAGAGGCAGTCTGAATGAGACCCATCCCTCAGACCCTGCATTACTGCCCTTTGACCGGCAGAGCGAGGACTGGGCTCTTCATTTCCTACCTGACAGAGTCTGAGTTGTGCCTCCCTAAACATAATCAAGATTCATGAGGCCTGGCACTTTATCTGTTGAATGGGAGTTAAAGAAGTTTAGAAACTATTTTACAAAAAAAAAAGCCTAATTCAAGACTTGCTATATATTTTGAGACTCAACTATCCTTTTACATGTACCCCTACTCTCTTCTTTTAAGATGAGTTCTTCATCATGGGGATCTTCAGTCCATCGAGTAAACAGAGTGCCGCCAGCCTCCTCTACAAGCTGTGCAGACATGTCTGGACATGACTAAATCTCAGAGCAGAGAAAAAACAGCCAGGCTGGGTCCCCTGCTATGAAAATTTATATTAATATTTCATGTCATAGACCCGTGGATTCACTCATTAAGAGGTGAGTCAGAAAAGTTAAATGTACAAAAGACTATAAAAAAGAGGTGAGTAATATAAAACAAGTGAGAAAGCACAATGTTTGCAATATTATCTTGTCTGAGGAAGAATCATGAAAGACTAATAAAAACAGATGAACAAAAATAATCTTTATTCATTCCTCAAAATGCATTGATCAAAGAAAACGCAGTTTCATTGTTTTGTACCACTGATTTAATTTTAAGGGGCCAGCTGTGGTCCAATCTAGTATATAGGTCCAATTCAAGAATTCAGAATCTTTATTATTTTATTAAATGTATTGGGGTAACATTGCCTAATAAATTTATATAGCTTTCAAGTGTAAAATTCTATACCATCTGTATATTGCATTGCGTGTTTACCACCCAAAGTCAAATCTTCTTTCATCACCATATATTTGACCATCTTTACCCTTCATCCCTCCTCCCACCCTCCTTTCCCTCTAGTAACCCCCATACTGTTGTCTGTATCTATGAACTTTTGTTTGACAGACAGTCTCTTTAGCTAACTGAGTCTCTTTTGGGTAATATCCAGTCTTTCACATTTTTCTTCCCCTTCTTTTGCTGCTAAGAGAGCCCATGCCCATAGAGTGTAGTTGTGTACTTTCATTGTAACTCTGTGGGTTACAAGGGAAAGATAGAGCCCTTGCACTCACACAATGCCTTTTTGATCAGTGCTTCTGAAACTTAAAATGTGACATGAATTATCTATGTATCTTGTTACGGTACAGATTCTGGCTCACTGGATCTGGGGTGATAATCCAAGACAATGTATGTCTCACAGGTGATACTGATGCTGCTGGTCTTTGGATGCACTTTAGACAGTGAGGTCCTAGATTCTTGCAGGTCTCTGCTGTAACATGTCTGGTCTGCTCAGCTCAGCTTCTAAACTGGTGACTACTGAGGTATGACTTATCCCTTTAGACCTTTTGAGGTGACATGCTGGCTCTCACAACTGACATCCTTAGTTTCAGCCACCTTCCTTCCATTACAAAGTCTTTGCACATAGGGAGGGGCTTCTTTGACTCTCAGAGCGTGTATATCCACACACTGGGGCAGGGGGGAATGTCTGGGTTCCATGAATGCCACACAAGGCGTGGGAGCATAGGACACAACCTCACACTCAACTATCAAGTTCCTTTCTATCTCTTTTTTTATATAAAATGTATTAAATTTTATTTATTTTTTTATCGTTGTTCCAGTACAGTTGTCTCCATTCACCCCCACCCCCCAGTCCCCCTCACCCCAGCTACTACCACCTCCCACCCCTGATCCCATCTCTCCTTGATTTTGTCCATGTGTCCTTTGTAGTTGTTCCTGAAAACCCTTCCCCATTTCCCTTTATTATCCCTTCCCACCTCCCCTCTGGTAACTGTCAGTTTGTTCTTAATCAGAATGTCTCTGGTTATATTTTGCTTGCTTGTTTGTTTTGTTGATTAGGTTACACTTAAAGGGGAGATCATGTGGTGTTTGTCTTTCACCACCTGGCTTATTTCGCTTAGCATAATGCTCTCCAGTTCCACCCATGCTGTTGCAAAGGGTAGGAGCTCCTTCTTTCTTACTGCTGCATAGAATTCCATTGTGTAAATGTACCATAGTTTTTTGATCCATTCATTTACTGATGGGCACTTAGGTTGCTTCAAGCACTTGTCTATTGTAACTTGTGCTGCTGTGAACATTGGGGTGCACAGAGCAGAATTAAATGACATAGAGACTAAAAGAAAAATTCTAAGGATCAATAAATTCAGGAGCTGGTTCTTTGAAAAGATAAACAAAATTGACAAAACTTTAAGCAGGCTCATCAAGGAAAAAAGACCGAGGACCCAAATAAACACAATCGGAAATGAAAGAGGAGAGATTACAACTGATACCACAGAAATACAAAGGATTGTAAGAAATTACTATGAAGAACTATATGCCAAGAAATTTGAAAACCTAGCTGAAATGGACACATTTCTAGAAAAATATAATCTTCCAAACCTGAATGAAGAAGAAGCAGAAAGCCTGAACAGACCAATAACAGCTGGCAAAATCGAAGCAGTAAACAAAAAACTCCAGGCTCACAAAAGCCCTGGACCGGACAGTTTCACAGGAGAATTTTACAAAACATTTAAGGAAGAACTAACACCTTCCACCTTTTTTGTGCCAGCTCCTGTGCCATGTTGAAAGAGGACACATATGAGGCTTTTTCAGGCTTACAGATTTCCTCTAGCTGCAGGCAAGCATCCATTGTAGAGGAGGAAAATTTTATTTTCCTACAACTCTCCTGGGTTCTTCAGCTGGGGCCTCGTAAATTGTATTGACAAAAGATAGATTAACAAAAGAAAAATATACAAGTTTATTTAAGTTTTATGTGACACATGAGCCTTCATTGGAAATGAAAACCCAAAGAAATGCTTAAACCTCATCTTTTTTTATACTAGTTTTGATGAAGAGTGAAAAGTCTCTGGGAAAACATGAGGTCGAAAGGGTATGAAATAAGGGTAGCAAACTGGGGGAAACTTAGCAAGGTCTATTCATCCAGATTTCCCTTATTGTCCCTCCATCTTCAGGGACAGGTATGCTCCTTTCCTCCTGTAATAAGGAGGGCACCTTTCCCATGGGGAGTCTTATGACCTGCCTCAGCAGAGAAGGGGGAGGTCAGAGAGTCCTTTCAGCTCCTGTTGTTTCTCAAATTCCTTCAGCTTAAAACCTTCACTGAGCTACATTCTGAATCCCTTTACCATCCACCTCTAACTCCCATAGTTTTCTCATACCTAGCTGGATGTTTCATACCATATCAGAGTGGACCTTCAAGAAGGGCAAAACAAAAACATAAATGCCTCCTCCTGGCCCTACCTCTGCCTCTCTTCTTGCTGCAGCCCACCTGAGCAAGAAGGGCTGGATGTTTTGTTTCCTCTCTTTCATATACTCAGTTATGCCTCCCTGCTATGTTGAAGCCCCTACATTCACATGTAGAATCCCTAATCTCCAATGTGATGGAATGATATTTGCTGGGGCCTTTGGTAGGTAATTAGCTTTAGTTGAGGCCAGATGTGATTAGTGCCCTTGTAAGGAGTGAAGGAAGCAGAGCTCTCTTTCTTCACCCCGAGGATACAGCAAGAAGGAAGCTGGCTGTGACCCAGGAGGAGGTCCTCACCAAGAACCCAACCATGCTGGCATCTTGATCACAGACTTCCAGACTCCAGAGCTGTGAGGAATATATATTTGCTTGTTGCTTCAGCCAGGTATTCTGTGGTATTCTGTTATAACAGCCCAAACTAACTAAGACACTTCCTAAGCTTAATCAAGTCACAGGAGGTCTGACACTTGATCTATTGAATAGGAGGCAAAGAAATTTAGAAACTCTTCTATTAAAAAAAAAAAAAAAGCCTGATTTTCAAGTCTTGCTATAGAGTTTGAGATTCAAAGGCTCTCTTTCCTAGACAGGATCTGTTATCCTTCCTGGATCAGTGAGCCTCAGAGATGGAAAGCTACAAGAAATCATGAGTTAAGGAGGAAATAAAATTATATTGGTTTACTAGATCAAATTTATTATCTCTATAACCATACTCGTACATCTCATAAATGTTAGTTCATGCAGCCCATTTTTGTTCCCCTTTCCCTTCCAACTTAATTATAATATATTTACCTTGCCTCATACTCTTGTCCTTCTATTTTAGAAATCTAGCCCTTTCTCAAGACTCAGCTTTCCAGTATAATGTTCACTGATACAGTAGGAGGGTGACAAGTCTAGAGATTTAAACAAGTGACCCAGTCAATATCCTTTTCCAGAGCAAAGCTTCATTAACTAGAAAGAACACCTACACTGCCTGGCCCAGATCCTGTGAACATACACTTAACAGTTCTACTGGTACTTCAGTAATTGCTACTGCTGGAGATGATAACAAGCTTTTTTTATTTTTTTTAAAGACTTCATCCATTTAAAAAAATCTGATTATTGATTGTCTTGTCTGAGAGGTTCTTTCCCCACTGTCTACCTTGAAAATTCTTATTCATCTTTTAAACCCAGCTGCAATGTTACTTACTCTGGACAGCCTTTTCTGAGTCCTCCCCTCCACCCAGGAGGATTTATGTTCTCTTTGTTCCGTGCCATTGCTGTATCTTGTAAGCACCCTGATAATCACACTGTTCAGAGTGAGTCAGGCATACCTGCCATGATGTCTGTTTCATTTACAGAATTCTGTGCATCATTTATGCCAGTCCACTGTCTGGCACACAGTGGATGATCCAAAAATACTTGTCAACTGAGTGACTAAATGAATAAATGCGTGGATCTCTAGTGCCAGTGCCAGAGATCCCACAAGTAGTAAAAGGAATGCTGGGATTCAACATCAGGCTGTTGACACCAAGGCCAGTTTGTGCCCTACACTGCACTGCTTTGTACTTTTGGAATCTCATACTCAGGAAACATGTCCTCTCCCTACGATATATAGAAATGAACTGTCCTGTTCATGAGCCTTACTGGTTTTTCCCATCCTTTCTCTTCTTCCCCTTCTTTTGTTAAAGAGCAGATTTCCCAGAATTGTTACTGGGACTGGTTTTTTAGGGTGAGCGTTAGCAAAATAACAGAATGGAATGTCACTGGACTGAGCCCTGAAGAATTAACAACAACAAAACCTGAGATGTCCTAAATAAAATTATAGCAGGCTAAAGGGTGAAAGGAAAAGATAACAAAGCTTAACAACTACAGGGCAAAACCACTGAAAGACTGCTACATTCCTGAGTGAATGTATGCTGGAACTTTGAATTAACTTCCAGGTGGCTATTTGCAAAATTATCTAAACAGAATAGCCAGTAGCTGACCATCAGGTACCACGGGCCTCCAGGCATCTCCACATCTTGTTATGCATGATCTTTCTGTGCTGTTATCCACGACCAATCCTAACATGCAAACACTTCTTTCTTATGGACCATGGGACTTACATCCCAGGACTAGCCCTGCTGCCGTCCCCTTTATTTATAACCAATGTAAATTCTTTCAAAACAACTCACATCTTTCTTCCCCAAACTTGAGGTTTAGAGGAAGGCATCACCTCCAGGACGGCATGCGTATTTGTCTTTTTCATGCAGCCCCGCTGCTGGCTGTTCAGCCTGATATCGCAAGACCTGGTCCTCTTCTGGCCGGCGTATGACCTAGTAAACCCTCTGTTTTAGAAGAGCTTTTGGCCATGCACGTTTTTTGTCTGTTTTTTTAACAAGATTAGGATACAACTTTTTTCCTTGGAATTTTTCTATAAGAAGTGCTTGCCTTTCTTAGATGTTTATTGTGTGTTTGACATGTTAGTTAAGTTTTTACATACTTTATTTCATTTAATAGCAATTACTCTTTGAGATTAGTTTTGCTAGTATATTTTATTTCACAGATGGGGAACTGAGACTTAGATAATGCTGATGGAACAAGGCCATGTGGTTTTAGCAGTAGTAGAACTGTGACCCAAGCCTGCCAAAATCTACTCTCTTAAGGTAATGGAGTCCACCAGGAATAAACCAGTAAGGAAGAGGTAAAAGAAATTAATTATGAATTAATGTTCATTAGGGGTAATGGATTTTTGGGGGTCAAGCTTTGTGACCACCTAGCATTTTTTAATACCTTTCCTCCATTTGGATAATTTTCCATATTAAGAGTCTTGTGTCCCAAATGTGAAAATCAGACCTTTGCTCTTATGCAAAAATGGAAAATACCAGTCAATGCACATACCAGGACTAACTGAATGAATAAGTGAATGGAGCTCGCAAAGATGGAAGCAGTAGCAGGTATGCAGGACCCTATTATCCATTGTATTCTAAGGCAGTGCACCAAGATCTAACAAGGCAAGACAGCAGAATCAGAGAGAAATTCCAATCGTGGGCCATGGGGCTTATGAGCTACCTGATAAGGGAAGCACTGGTCCCTCCCTTTGGGTAATCAGAAAAGGAAGTACCATACCATATGGCATAGTAGAACATTGGCTCCAGCCCTACTCTTGTCTTTCAAGGCTTTAGGGAATATCAGGCCCTCCTCTGGTGTAAGTGGCAGCTAAGGATCAAGGCTTGCCATTGTAGTTGTATGATACAGTTAGCTATCAGTTTGAACCCCAGCAACCAATAGCATTCAAGACTGAAGAAGTAACAGCCCTTCCTCTGATATGATGAGAATGCTAGCTGGGCTCTAAGCCATATGGTTGACCAGAATTGACTGCCTTAAGCACCAGGCTATCACAAGTTTCCATTAAGTTTGCAGGGGACCAACTCATTTTCTAGAAGGCAGTCTGCAGAACAAATTTCCCCTTTCTCTCCCAGCCTCCCTTGCAGCAAGGTCACAGATGTGTGATTTAGGCTCTGCTAGTCAGACACACACCTGTGAGATTTTGATTTAGATGAGAGTAGGGTGAGAATACAGGAAAATGAAATCCATTTCCTGGAGAGACTGATAACAGAGGCCCATGGTTTCTGAGAACAACAGTTGTGACTCTGGAGTCCAATGCTCAGCATCAGCAGTTCCTGTTTCAGTGTCTGTACCCAGAGGAGGCTACAGCCTAGAGGGTTGTTTCTGGGACAGAGCCATGCTGTAGTTTCATATTGTTTCTTTTCTGTCCCTGCACCCTCTAAGCTGATCTGGAAATTTTTTGAGCTACCTAATAACCTAGCATGAACTTATCCTCTGCTTCAACCCCCATGAAGTAGCTCCTGTTGTTTGCAACTTAGTAGTAGAGTGATCATTGATTATCTGTTTTGTCATAGGCACTGTCCCATTTATCTCACTGGATTCTCGTACAAAACTAACAAGACAAATATAGTTGGCACTACTGAAGAAAAATGTGGTAAGGCAGTGGCATGGGATGAGACTGACAAGATTGATGGAAAGAGATTGTGAGGCCTCTCATTTGTCAGTTGTTGAGTTTGGGCTTTCTCCCATAAGTATGCTATACACACCCCGTACTGTGTGTGAGATGTACACCACTATCTGGCTGGAACAGTTTCCAGGAGGCACCAGCTTCCACAAACCTTTCCACAAGCTTCTCCTTTGTAATCCCATGTTGGCATCTGGACATGCAAATCATCTTAAATTCTCCCACAATCTCTGACTTACCTCATGTCTCAGTGGCTGGAGATTCTTCTGTGATCCTGCGATTCTTCCCTCTGGACCTTCACACAACTCCCTACAGTGATGCAAGCTCTAATTTTTATACTGAATTCATAACTTTCAAAATATATAGATTTTCTCTGACTGAACTGTGACTGATATAATCAATAAAATACAAACATGTGGTAAAAATAAATCTGAAGTAACCAAAACACTAATTCGAAAGAATATGTGCACCCCTCTGTCCATTGCAGCATTATTTACAACAGCTAAGATTTGGAAGCAGCCCAAGTGTCTGTCAGTAGATGAGTGGATAAAAAAACAATGGCACATTTAAATAATGGACTAGTACTCTGCCATAAAAAAAGAAAAAAATTTTACCCTCTGTGACAGCATGGATGACCCTGGAGAACATATACTAAATGAAAGAAGCCAGTCAAAAAAAGACAAATACCGTATGATTTCACTCATGTGTGGAATCTAATGAACAAACAAGCAAGCAAAATAGGAACAGATTCATAAACAGAGAGCATGCACAATGACATCTATGGTAGGGGAGAGGCTGGAGGGGTGGTGAAGGGATAAAGCAAAAAAAAAAGAACTCATGGACACACACAACAGTGTAGTGATTTGGGGGGCAGGGGAGGGGAGGTGGGTAGAGCTGGAAGAGGGTATAAGGGGAATAAATGGTAATGGAAAAATACGATAAATCTAACCTGCTAAAATAAATAATAAATAAATCTGAAGTGCACAATTCTATTCAAAGCAGCCTAAAATAAAGGAAAAAACCGAGTTTTCAAGAATCATAAAGTTTGGGTTCTGATCTCAGTTTTGTCCCTTATACTTGTGTGATGTTCAGTATGTCAATGGAAGAAACATCCAAACCTATAGAGAATTTTTATGGGTTTATTTGAGCCAAACTGACAATTGCTGGGAAGTAAAATTTAATTGGACTGAGCAAATGCTCTAGAGAGTGGCAGTTCGATAGCTTCGATAGCTTCTTTATACTTTAGGATCGAAAGAGGAGATGTAAGGGAGATGTAATAAGATAAATCTGTTACAGGGTGCAGCCAAGAGGGGGGGACCCCAAATGGACATTTGAAATGGGGCCCAGAACTCAAGATGTCCAGAGATTCTAAGATGTTTTTTTTTTACCTCTTCCCCCCCACCACAGGTGTGAGTTGGGGGAAGGGGCTCATAGAGCAAGAACAGTGCAGGGCAGCTTTGCAGCTAATCCATGGCATAGTCATTTAACATACCTATAGCCTTGGGCTGGTTGCCTGAATATGCTAAATAGCTATAGCCATGCTCTGGGCTAGGGGGATGGAAAGGAACACCTCCCTGAGACGTGACTAGGAGCAGGTCCCCTGAGTTTCAGCACTTGGGTGGGAGCTCGGAGGAGATTGGTTC